>QEPC01007433.1:2679783-2700980 GCA_003113815.1 Sphenodon punctatus | reverse complement strand
TTTGGGAGGGAGGGTGAGTAGGGTGGGTTTTAATTCCCCCACCTACTTTTGGATTTTTAGTGTTTTGTTTTGCCCTGTATATTAATTATGTATAATGTTTATGGTTGTTTTAAATTGTTTTTACATTGTTTTAAAGATTGTTGGAAGCCACCAAGAGCTGCGTGCAGGAGGGGCGGGGTAGAAGTTTTATAAATAAATAAATAAAAATAAATAAATAAATGAATGAAACTATGGAGGTAAATGTGTGGAAATGGGTGAAATAGGAGGAGGATGGCAATGAATTTGGAGGAACACAAACTGCTGGGAGAGGGAGACTTCTGAAAATGCCTGCTGAGAGGATCAGTGGCTAGCTCAGAAGGAGTTGGAAGGGGGGAGGGCAATGACTTTTGTTACTTGCTGCACGTGCCTTACCACAAGCCCCATTGGCTCCGTGCAGCCTAGCCTGTGGCCAATCGCAGAATGCAAAGCCAGTGGTCTGAGGAAAGAGGGATGGTGATTGGGCAGGCTGGCTGCTAGTCCAAGCCTCTCCACCCCTGGCGCCAGTAAGTCTGCTCCTAAGCTGCCCCCCCCCTCTCCCTGGGCCTTCCAGTCCTGTTTTTCCTGCCCAAATGCACCCGAACTCATTCGAACACGGCCGAACTGTTCGGGGATTCGGGCATTCGGTTTGGCCGTTCGGTTCAGCCATCCAAACTGGCTGAGTTCAGGCTGAACACCGAACGGCCGAACTGCATTCACACATCGCTTATGACGGACATCCATGACTGCCAATAACAGGCAGGCATGCTGACTGCAATGGTAACCCCCCACACCAGTTGGTGTGAAAACATATGCGCCCACCTGGTTTGGTCTGCTCTGGCTTGCCTGGGTGACTTTTGGGTCTGGACTGTGGGCACAGTTCCTTCCGGGTCCACGTTTCCAGACTATCCGCCAACCCTGCCAGGGTCCTAACTAGGCCCACATCTAGCAGATCCAGAACAGACGTACAGGTTTGGCGCTGGCCCAGGCAGGCCAGAGCAGGCCAAACTGGGTGGTGTCATGTTTGTTAACACCCATAGACAAAAGTTTGAGGGCCACTGTTAGGAAGTCACAAATCGATTGAATAGGAGTTGTTGGTAGACTTCAAGAAGTCAAGCGCCAGTTATTCAGAGTTCAGGATCTCCTGTTGGAGGCCTCAAAGTGCTTTTGAAATGTTTTTGAAATACCGAATACTGAAATCCCAACATATATTAAAAAAACAATTAATCAAAATATCAAACAGAAAGTAACCAAATAAACAAAGTTGCAAATTTTGCAACAGCCAAGACAAAATTTGGATGTTTGTGAGACTGAATCTGTGAATCATCTTTGCAGACGTGGAAAGTCATATTGGTTTCAGCTTTAATTTCTGTAGACTCAAAGGAAATTGGTTATAGTGAAGACTAAAATTCAGATTTCTTTACACCTAATCCCACAGACAAGCCCACACTATTTCTAAGTGATGTTCCCACCCAATCGGAAATGGACAGAAATGATCAATGGTCATAAGGGCTCAAACCCAAATACAGGGTTTGTGACCCAGGCCTGTAGCTAGAACACTGACATGATGGGGGGAATGGGGAAAAAACTGCCTGGCAAGTGGGGCATTGTGTTTGCCGTCAGAAGTTCATGCATTTTGCAGATATTTTCTGGCCTTAGACCTTCAGATACTCATCTGAGTCTTCAGATGTCTTAGTCTTCCCCTACCAAACTGAGGGGGACAGTTTCTACTTATTTCTATATTGAGTGGGGGTGATTTACAGGGTGGGACAGTGCCCTCACTTTACCACCCCCAGCTACAGGCCTGGTGTGACCCCATCTTTGTGAGTTTCACTCACCTCCTAGTTTGAGGGGTATGTCCTTCTTCTCTATTTTAGCAACTCTTGCGTTGTTTGCCATGCCAATAATATATTGCTGAATTGAAAGCTACTGCCATCTGTGAATAAAATGAAATTATTTTTTGGTAATGGTTAACAATTGTGTGTGACTGTGTACCTTTTGTAGCTAGTAGAGACCTGCACTTCCAGACACATTGGAGGGCGCCTGAAATGTCTGGAATTGGGGATGGGGGGGGTGTCTCTCTCCCCATTCTGGACCCAGTGCCCAACCCCGAACCCTGATCAACTATTAATACTAAGAGGTGAGCACTGAGAGCTGCAGTCTGCCACACTGAAGCTGGAAATGTGCATCTTCGCTACCTGTCTGTAGCAGTGCCAGTCCCAGTTGCTTCACTCTGGACTTTGCAATAGGCCTGAAGCAATCTTGCAATGGCAGAAGTGTGGAATCACTGACCAGTGAGGAAATACCAACAAATGGTTGCAAGGGCTCCTGAAAGGTTGTAGTATATTTCCCAATGGGAAGGGAATACATGCTCTTGTCTCAGTACTACTCTGCAAGTCCAAACATTTTGGAAATTCTCTCTCACTATGTCCCACTGATGGGGGTCTGGCAGGGAATTGGCAAGTGATAAAGTCTTGGCAGGATTAGCTCCTAGGCTAGCTAGCACCCACTCACCAGCAATAACTCACTAGTGTGAGCAGTCATTAGCCTTGTTAAACAACCACAGATATATAAGAGACAGGCATGATGGGAAATGACAGAGCTTACAAGGGCTAATGCAGAAGTTTACAAGGGCTAGTGCAGAAGTACCCAGGAGGACTATTGAGTGCCAAGAGCTGTTTCTATTGGAGAACAGATACTCCCCAAGACCTATGAGGGCAAGGTGCTCTTAAGAGGACAGAATTATGTATCACGAGGGGTCTGCACTGAAGGCATCCTATAAAGTTATGAAAGAGTAACACTGTACATAAAAAGAGCACATAGTGATGGAAACCTGGCTTCTGGGCATGATTAAATTGGTTAACAGGGAGTGTAACATTGTAGCCTAATGGATAAGGTCTTGGACTTGTACTTAGCACATTTCAGTGTCTCAGGACATGTGGGGTCCAAAATTGTGCATCTTCACTGTATTTACATTCTAGAAAACAAGTAGGACTGTTTTTACATCAAATCTGGGCTCTCTTTTTCTTCTTTCCATACAAACAAAATGGATGCAGCATTAACACACAGCCTGACAATGTATAAGGACATTTCAGGGGCCATATTCAAACCCAGAATATGGTTTGAACAATGGCAAGATAAACAACAAAAGCAATGCAAGCAGACCGAGGCAACATGCAGGGTAGTTTTTATCAAAAAATAAACTTCAGAACAAAGCAGTATATCAAATAATATCATAAAGTGGCATTTTAATTTTCTCATTTCACAGTTCTTTAATAAGGCATCTAAATAGGGACAATACAGTACCTTGGAAGGGCTCTCTGATACTTTCCAATATAGAGTTTTCTGATTGCGAGTATTAGCTGATGTAGCAGGATAAATAAAGACATGCATAGATTACTGCGATTCCCAAAGGTCATTTTTTATGAAAAGATTAGGAAATATGTTCCTTTGGAAATTAAAAATAAAACCACATCAAGTTTAATAACGTTGTTACCATAATGGCATAAAATTCAACTAGATGGTGTAATGTTTTAATACTTGGCTGTCAAGGCTTCTCAATGAAGTTCGGATGCAGGGATGCTTTTCAACTTGCTAAACACCATTTGCGTTGTATTTTATTATTGTTTCATTACCCAGTTCACTTTTTTAATCATCGAGATCATTGTTCCTTATTTTTCACTGATGTTATTAGATGACTACATCGTGTCTACAGAGAAGATCTGAGCTTCGGTTCAAGTAAGGTACAACACAAAACAGTGTTGAAATTAACATAATTGGTCAGTGGGCAAATGTCCTGGTAAAAAAGAAACCCTCAGGTGATATAAACCGAAGCCCATACCAACTCCCTGCCACTTCCATTATTGGCTCTGGCATAATGGGTGGGTTCCAAGTCTTGAACTATCTCCCTCTAGTGGTCATCTTCTCAAGACATCCTACCAGTCCTTGCCACATCATTCCACATGCAATGGCTCGCTAATTCCATTCTGCTGGATTGCTCGTAAAACACTAAAGCTGAAGTGGACAGTGGATTTTGTATTCACGGATATTGCTTGCATTTTAAACAGATGTCCAAACATCTGCTTATTTGGTTATGCAGTTGTTCTGTTATTTCTTTAACTTTATTTTGGTTACTTCTTTGGGGCTACTGTGTATGCAGATAGCATTAACAGTACAGAAATAGCCCAACCAAAATATCTGAAACAGATATCCAACAAAGTGTAAACCAAATGACAGTTGTTATTCACTTTGGCAGATTCATATCAAAGCAGGTGAATTGAACAAATAAGATATTTGCCATGGATAGTTGTTTCAGTTCAGAACACTCATCATCAACAAGGAATGGATCATTTACTTTATGCCTATTTGTGCACTTCTCTGAAGCAACTGGATCTGGCCAGTCTTGGAGACAGGCTGCTGGACTCGATGGACCATTCATACCTACACACACACACACACACACACACAGAGAGCATATACAGATGTGCACATATGTGTATATTAAGGCTAACCCTAGCAACCAGAGATGCTCTGAGAATCACATGGACTTTTGAGTGTCACCCCCAAAAGTCATCAGCCTGGACAACTTGTCCAACATCTCCAATAGGCAGGTCCTGTATGGATGTTTACAGTCAGCTTTAGTGAAGAAATGAAACTGGTAAAAAGGAAGTTACACGAGTTTGAGGTTCAGAAAGTTGGGAAGTGAAGGGTTGTTGGTGTTTTTTTTCCTTATTTGAAAACTTTGCATGGATGAATCTGAAGCTCAAGCTTAGGGACTCTAATATGAGGAATGGAACTGGAGAAAGAGGACCAGTCTAAGGAAGAGAGAGACTGGGAAGGGACCAAATGTTCAGGAATGTGAGTCTGGGGTTGGATCTTTGGAATGAATGAGAACTACATGGCAGAGCCTCATCATCTTGGTCCACTGGTTTCTCAGGATGGTACTTCATCCATACGACCCAACTCAATTGTGGCCTACTCAATGGAGTTGTACGATATGACAACAGAGAAAAATTATGCTGAGGTGCAGCTACAAGTGTGAGACTTTGCCCTATATTCTCTTCAAATGCAAGCCCCAATTCCGGAGCCTGCCAGCTGTACAAGACTATTCTGGCCTCAGTGGGAGACATCATTGTCAACTCTCCATTCCAGGCATAAATACCCAGCTGAACAGGACATCATATATTTATTTATTTTATTTATTTTTGACATTTATACCCCACCCTGCCTGAGAACAGCTCGGGGCGGCTTCCAACAATAAAAACAGTTATAAAACAAATATAAAACAATTAAAAATAGTCAAACAAATTAAATATCTTAAAACAGGGTACCAGGATACAACTTAAACATTAAAACAATAGACAGGGTAGGGGAGATAAACAAAACCCTAACCCACCCTCCCCCCCACCCCAAAGGCCTGGGCAAACAACTAGGTTTTACAACACCGCCGGAATGACAACAGGCTTGGGGCCAGGTGAGCTTCCTGCAGAAGGGAGTTCCAGAGGCATGGCCTGGCCACTGAGAATGCCCTCTCCATTGTGGCCCCCCGCTTTACGCAGGGGACCTGCAGGAAGGCACCCCCATCCGACCGCAGGAGCCGCTCTGGGGCGCGGAGGGTGAGGCGATCCCTGAGGTAGGAGGGGGCCAAACCATGAAGGGCCTTATAGATCAACACTAAAACCTTGAACCTAGCTCAGCACGCTATTGACAACCAGTGCAGAGTCCAGAGCACAGGTGTAATGTGCTCCCGACAAACCGTCCCCATAAGGAGACGGGCCGCCGCATTCTGCACTAGCTGCAGCCTCCGAACCAGTAACAAGGGCAGCCCTACATAGAGCGCATTGCAGTAGTCCAGCCTCGAGGTGACGAAGGCATGGATGAGGGAGGTCAGGTCCGGGTCGGAGATGAACAGACACAGCCTCCGCACCAGATACAACTGGCAGAAGGCAGCCTTAGCAACTGCCTCCACCTGCCGCTCCAGGCGGGAGTACGCGTCCAATATCAGCCCCAGACTCTGCACCTGATGAGGTATAAGAGGGTGAACTCCCCAAATCAGGGGAGCCACTACCTCCCTCACTCTCCCCACCAACATCACCTTCATCTTATCGGAGTTGAGCTTCAATCTGCTCTGCCGCATCCATTCCGCCACGGTCTCCAAACACTGGGATAGCAATGAGACAGCTGGGCCTGGGTCAGTTGAAAATGAGAGGTACAGCTGAGTATCATCAGCATATTGGTGACACTGCAGCCCAAACTCTCTCACAACCTCCCCCAAGGGCTTCATATATACATTAAATAATAATGGAATAGCGTCCTGTGGAACGCGGCATGATAAGGCGCGGGGGCATGATGTCTCCTCCCCCAACACCACCCGCTGGCTTCTCCCCAAGAGGAATGAACGGAACCATTCAAGAACAGTCCTGCCTAGACCCCCCAGGTCACGCAGCTGCCTCACCAGCAGCCCATGGTCCACTGTATCAAAAGCGGCCGAGAGATCTAGCAGGATGAGAAATGTTGAACATCCTGCATCCATCTCCCAGCAGAGATCATCTACCAAGGCCACCAATGCCATCTCAGTGCCATAGCTGAGGCGGAACCCAGATTGAAAAGGGTCCAGGAAACTGATGCTGTCTAGATGCCCCTGGAGCTAGATCGCCACTGCCCGCTCAATAACCTTCCCTAAAAAGGGAAGGTTAGAGACAGGTCGGTAGCTGGCGAGCGCATCCACGTCCAGAGATGGTTTCTTCAGCAGGGGGTGCACCATCGCCTCCTTGAGGCAAGGCGACAACCTCCCCTGCTGCAACGACATGTTCACTACCATCGCCAGCACTGTCCCCAACATCTCCCTGGAGGCTTTCACCAACCAGGACGGCATGGGTCAAGTTCACAACAAGTGGGCCTCACAGACCCCAAGACATCCGCCGCATCGGCAGGCGTCACTTCCTGAAACTCCCCCCACAAAGCTGGACCAGACAGAACCTCCGTCACCTCGCGCTCTTCCCCTACTGCCCCTAATCCGACGTCAAAGTCGGTCTGAATTCAAGCAATCTTGTCTGTGAAGTAGTTGACAAACTCCTCACAGTGGGATTGGGATAAATCCCCATCCAGGTGGAGGGAGGCCAGACTAACCAGCTCCCGCACCACCCAAAACAGCTCCTCCGGGCGTGACTTGCAGATGCTATGAGGATGGCAAGGAACTCCTTTCTTGCTGTCCACACAGCCTCAACATAGGACCACAAATGGGCCCTATGGAGAAGACGGTCGGAGTCAGATCGAGTCCGACGCCAGTGTTGCTCTAGCCTCCTGCCTACACGCTTCATACACCGCAGCCCTTCAGTAAACCAAGGGGCCCTGTGGTGATGAGACTGAGGCAGAGGGCGTCTCGGAGCCACCCTGTCAATGGTCTCCTCCAGCAAGCTGTTCCAATGCTGAACTAACTCATCCACAGAGTGACCGTCCAAGTACAAGGTTAACTCCCTCAGGACCTTTTGGAACCGCTGGGGTTCCATCAGCCTCTGAGGGCGGACCATCCTAACTGGTCCTTTCCCCTTCTGGAGGGGGTGCGCTAGAAGACTGGTCTGAAGGAGATAATGGTCCATCCATGACAAGGGCACTTCTGTAACCTCCCCCAAAACCGGACCTCCCGTCTCAAGGCCAGAACTGAAGATCAGGTCGAGGGTATGCCCCGCCCCACATGGGTCAGGCAGATAACCTCCTGGGGCAAATCCATGGTTGCCATGGCGGCCATGAATTCTCTCTCCACCCTGACAAGGCCGGCATCGGCATGGATGTTGAAGTCCCCCAGAACCAAAGTCATAGAGGAGCCCAACACCACCTCCGAGGCCAGCTCTGCTAGAGCGGTAAGGGATGCCGCTGGACAGGAAGGGGCCTGGTATACTAGCAGCACCCCTAGCTTGCCCCCGGCCAAATCGAACACCACGTGAAGGGCCTCAATTCCCACAATCTCCTGAACTGGATACCTCCTAACAGGCCATTCCTCTCTAAAAATAATAGCTACACCACCTCTTCAGCCATCCATGCGGGGCTGATGCTGCATGGCATACCCGGCCGGAATGAGTTCGGCCAAAGTTGGACTGGTCAACTCGTCCAGCCAGGTCTCTGTGATACATGCGAGGTCCACGGCCCCATCCGAGATTAAATCCCGTATAATTGGGGCCTTGTTCACAACGGACCTCGCATTCGGACCTCACAATGGACCTCATCATCACAAAGAAGCAGCAACAGAAGATCACAATGTTCAACGTGGCAATTATGTTCCACAACTGGGTCTCCATCTTTATTGTGATGCATGAGCGGAGAATGGAGTTCACCCTGCCAGCCAACACTCGGAAAGGATGAGGCTACACCATTACCATCTACACATGGGCTGTTTTTACACAGACGTTAAATCCAAAATAATATATCTCAACTTGGGTTTAAATGTCCGTGTAGAAACCGAATCCTAGTTTAAAATATCTGGATTAAGGTTATATCTGGGTTTATTTCATCCTCATTTTCAAGTATTCATTTAACCTGGACTCAGCTGTAATGTTTGGCCATACACCTCACTGGGTATGCGCTATTCTGAGAAATACACATCTGTGTAAACTGTAAATTGGAATTGGACATAGAAATTAGTAGATAGAATAAACATTCTCTCTACCCAGGAATATCTCTATGGTCATCAGCGCTTTTGGGGGCTATGGCAAGGAAATCAGAATTTTGATTTCCCTTCCCCCAAACCTGGTGCATAGATTATCTGTGGGATAATCTAAGAGCTGTTCAAAGACATCTCTAAAGGGGAACAAATATCACAGTAGAAGAAGGTGATAGAATTCAGCAGTGAAGCACCATTGGATTTTTCAGTCATCTGTCTTAGTTTAAACCCTTATTAACCACGTACACTGTGATCCCAGATTCATGATTATTCCGAGTTGTAAATGTCTGTGCAAACAGGAACCCAGCATTAAGAATCTGGGATTTTAAAAATGGGTTAGTGTTCATATAAAAACAGTCATGGATTGTTGGAGCTCTGAAAGCTGGGACCCCAAGAATAAGTCTGTCCTGAAGGATTGATTATTTATTTATTTATTTATTTATAAATATATTTGTATGCCACCCCCTCCTGCTACAAGCATCTTGGGGTGGCTAACAACATGTTAAAACATCCAATAAAACATCCAATAAATTAATTAAAACCAACGTTTGATTACCCCTCCTTAAAATAAACCCACCCTAACCCAACCCCCCCCCACCCCATCTACCTCAGCAAAGGCCTGTTGAAACAGCCAGGTCTTACACTGTCTATGGAGAGAGGGGAGGTCAGTGGTCAGGTGGATCTCCAATGGGAGGGAGTTCCACAGCTGCGGTGTAGCCACTGAGAATGCCCTCCTTACGGTCGACACCCAGGAAACCCAGGGGACCTCAAGGAGGGTGCCCCCAGCCGACCACAGAGGCCGATCCAGGATCTGGAGGGTGAGGCAGTCCTGCAGGTAAGTGGGGCCCATGCCGTATAGGGCTTTAAAGGTCAAAACCAACACCTTGAATTGGGCCCAGAAGACGATCGGCAGTCAGTGCAGAAAGCAAAGCACTAGAGTAATGTGCTCGCGTTGGCCTTTCCCCATCAGGAGACAAGCCACTGCATTCTGCACCAGCTGCAGTCTCCAGATCATCACCAAGGGTAGCCCCACATAGAGCATGTTATAGTAGTCCAGTCTTGAGGTAATAAAACCATGGATGATTGTGGCCAGGTCCAAGTCTGAGAATACAGCCTAAGTCAACATACGAGATGTAATTGGCAGATTGCACCCTTTGCCACAGCTGATTACAGGGTACCAAGAAACTATGCAAAGCTGATGCAGCACCTGACGAAATCCAATACCACCCATTGATCCAACATCTACACCGAACACATCACCAGACCCTGCCAGTATGAGAACACACCAGCAAAGATGTCATAATAAGAAATAGCCAAAAGAACTGACTCACTAAACCTTTCAGGACAAAGAATTCTAAACTTGATTGCTACTTACTGGACCATGAGCTTCTGCTTTTGCTTTGTACCATGGGAAATCCCCGAGTCATTCATTCTGTTTTTTACTTCCAAAACAATGCTAACTTTATGCCAAAGACAAATATGTCTGGATTACCGATGTACTCATTCCACAATGTTCTTTGCTTGTAAGGCCCTTTTCACATGAGACACACACCCCTCACCCATGTGGGTGACTGGATGGGCGAGGGAGGGAATCTGTGCAACTGCCAGTGGGGATTGGTGGGGCTGTGTGCACACTCTCACACTCCACCCATCTACACCAATTCCCCATCACACGGAGGCATTGGAGAAAATGGAGCATAATGTATTGCTAATAAATGGGAATCACCCAATCTTAGTCTAAGAAAATGATCATCTTCTCTCCCTCATCTTGTAGACTTCATTGTGAAATAGGGTCATCATCAGATTTGCAAGTCAAACCACCCAGTGAACTTACAGGAGTGGTTTTCTTTCCCAGATGAAAGGCAGGGTTTATTCTGCAGCAATAACTCACATTTAGTAGGGCAGGATTTGCACAGCTTACGTTGACAGCTGTAATGTTTGACCATTAACCCCACTGGGTTTGCGCTGTTCTGAGAAATCACAAACCATGCCGAATCTGTTATACAAGTTGAAGTAAGCAACAGAGCAACTTTCCAGTCCCCCTAGGTTCAAAGCAGCAGCACAGGTTGCAATGCATTTGTGCTTTTTAGTAACAGGCTTACCCTATGTCTCCCTACTTGGTTTCTGCCAACATTCAGAGGTGAATGTAATAAGCTACTGGAAACTTAGACAGCATGCTACCAAGACATTTGTAAGATCCATGTTCAATTTATCTGCTTGTTACTCACTCCGCATTGTTGCAGTCCTAGGGTGGTTTTCAGGAGATGGTGAAAAGGGCACAACAGTCCCATTCTTGAAATGATGTATCATAAGCAGGGAACCGTGTTCCCTGAATTTTCCCCATTGGCAGAAGTGATGGGGGCCAGGCACAGGGGGTTGGGGAAGTGGTGCTGACTGAGTTTCCACAGTCTTTAGATGAGAAGAGAAGGGAAGGGAAGTGGGGGAGTCTGTGTGTGTGAGAGCATGCATGAATGAGAGAAGCCCTTTCCAAATGGATGCACCTCCCCTTGCCCACATGTGCGAGTGGCTGGGCGGTGTGAGGTGGCATCCGTGGAATCACCACAATAGGTAGATGGGGGTGCATGCACACTCCTGCACTCCACCCACCTCCACCGATTCCCCCACACACAGAGCAATGGGTGCCAATGACGGATGCTCGCCGGGTGTGGAGATGGGTTGAGGTCGATGGGTGTCTGTGGGATGGGCCGCTTACACACCACCCATCCGCCGCCACCTCCACTCACCCCCCACTCACTGGGTATTTTCAGACGTTACGTTGGCCGTTGGCCCCGTACCGGCACCAACGGCTTCGTTCCTCGCCGGGGTCACCCCGTAACGGCACAACAGACGTGCCGGGGGGACCCCGGCGGGGAAAGTGGGCAGGGCCGGGGCCGCGTGGCACAACGTGCGGCCACGCGGCCCCGCCCCCTCCACGCACCCCGCCGCCCGCCCTCCGAGGAGATGGGCGGGCGGCGGGGGCAATGCGGCCGCCGCGTCCGACCGATCGTGCCACGGCCCGGGATCCCACCGGGGATCCCGGGCCGTGGCACGTGGCCAGACGTTACTTTTCCTTGGCCACGGCCCGGGGTCCGTTTGACCACGCTTCCCGGGACCTTCCCCCGGCTAGCCCGGGAAGCGTGGTTCAAACGAACCCCATGTGCCGATTGACCGTGGCCAACATCTGGAGCGCCGTGAACTGACGTACGGGACACGGTGACCACAGGTGGGTATTCACCATGGTTCACCGTGTTCGCGTAACGTCTGAAGACACCCACTGTCTCTATATATCAGATACTTTTTTGAGGTAGGGCCCAACTGTCCGCCCTCTTTATTTCAAGATGACAGTTTATAGGATTTGAAATTGTCAAAAGTATGCCTATTGAAAGCAATATTAATGGCAGATATGTCATGTTTGGGCTCATTTCAAATGAAAATGGAGTTTAGACTATTTTTTTAACCTTTATTTTACTGGTAAAACAGGCAAAAAGTTTGGCAATAATTACTAGAAACATGGTACAATGGGTGGATTCTATGTAAGGCTGAAATGAATATTTGCAATGAATACAAAGTTCATCAAAGTCAGCATATTATCGTTTCAACAAAGCAAATAGAAAGCGACACTTACTTCCTGCTTTGTTTACTGAAACAAATACCCATTTTGATAATTTATTTTCATTTCCTTCATTATTATTTTGGTTATGGCCTATCTGGATAGTCCCTTTATTACAAAGAAAGGGAGGCTATTTTTATTAGCCAGAATGAATTCCTTTCCTTTGACCCTTGTGGAGGGTAGATATAGAGGAACCCCTTTAGCCAACCGGCTTTGTCAGTGTAACCTAAAGCAAATTGATACATTAAAGCATATTCTGTTGGACTGACCATTTTAAAAAGAAACTCGCAACAGGTATATCCTGCCCCTCATCGCAACTTTCCCGGGAAGACCCCAGGAGTTTTATGTAATATTCTTGTTGGGCGATCGTTGTACAGGGAGTATGGAGAAAGTGGCTCACTTCCTCTGGCTAGTGTATACTCTGAAACTGAAAATGAAAGATAATACAGAATATGCAAAGTTAATGTATATCTTGGGATTGCCGGTAAATCCCTGGTGGCCTAGGAGGGATGCGTCGGGGAAACCACCGCCCAGATATATTGTTATACCCATTTTATTTATTTTAAAGAATTATTAAACATTGTTTGTATGATTGTTTTATGTATAGCTATTTTGTATAATAGTTGCAATGGACGGATGGCTAAGCAATAAAGGTTGAATTGAATTTCGGTTGCTCATGTATTAATTATTTGGTAGTACTATTTAGCATTACAAAGTAACAACAACAACAAAAAGCCAAGAGAACTCAAAAAGTAGCCAAAATAGCTGGAAAAAACAAAATGAAATGAAGAAAATAAATATGTGAATTTCACATATAAGGTGAAGCCAGTGCAGATATTCTTTCCTGTGCCCAAATATGCTAATCATATTTGTGAATATAAAATTGCATTTTAGTTTTCTCTCTAATTCTGTGGAATTAACTTAGGTTGATACATTGCCAGTCTGCACCATGAGGGGTTCAGAATACCACTGTAAGATAAATGAAATAATAATAGCTATCTGTACACCGCAGATTGCATGCAGGACACACCACTGCAAAAATATATATAGTTGGTGTTTGTTTCATTTTGGTCTTTCCTTCCTTAATGAGCAGAGAATTATATTCAATTAAAGGTGGCTGATCAGTACAGTGGGGAACAGACAGATATGAAGTGATGACAAATCACCACACACCTTGTTATCTGAGTATACATATTACATAATGAGCATGAAGTAGCTGTGGTTGATTGGAGCAATTAAATGTTTTCTTTGATTATTATTTTTTTAAAAGAGAAAGTTTCCTGAGAATATTTTAGAAAATGACTTTTTAATCATCTGTAGAACTGTTAAAATGACTGTCTCCTAATAGTTCTAAAATATGCCTTAGAAATAGCTGCAGTCCCTTGGCAGAGCAGAGGAATACTTCCCTAGGAACCTGTTTATTCCAAATTTTATTTTTAATCACATAAACCTTTCCACAATCTCTCTCACATTTCAAAAGAAATAACACCAGTTATAAAGATTGTCCTATAAGCACAGCCTCTGGGAGGTGCAACTTTGGTAAAGGACAGAACAAGTGAAATGAAATGCTATCAAATGACCAAATTAAATCACATGTAAATGCCCAAGTAAGATCAACTTCCATCACATACCTGCGCACACCATTCAATTTCCAATTGAAATTAATGCCTCCATAAGCATATTAGGTCTGAAACACAATTTCGCCTTTCTTAAAAAACTCATAATCAGTTTCTCGACGAGATTTTCAAGTTCAAGAATCTTGTGGGAATCAGGCTTCTTGCCACCATGCTTGTGAGAGTCTCAAAAAAGCCACTGAACAGCCACACATGCACAGATTGGCCACGGTGGCCATTTTGTGCACGTGCAGAGCATTTTTTGAGGTTCTGAAAACCTTGACGAGAACATGTGAAATCTCACTGGGGCTGCAAGAATCTCATGTGTTCTTGTGAGAATGCTTTTGCATTCTCGTTTCAGCCCTTGAGCATATACGCTTTCCCCCTCTCTTTCATACACACATACGCATTAATATTCATGTGCTGGATGCACATCAGGGACATTCTTCGGCATCACTGGTATCCTAAGATGCTCTAAGAATCTCATGGAGCCCCAACAAATTGTCCAACTTCTCTAGTGGGTGGGTCAGCCCTAGCAAGGAAGAACATTTAACAGTACACACAACCAAGGTGAATGAGAACGCCTGAGAACTGCAGCTATCTCAAGTATTTGGAGCGTGTAATTCTACTAACCAAGTGATAGTTTTGCCTTTTAGGTTGGGTTCTGGTAATGGGTGCCTGATGATCAGGTTTTTCACAAGAAGAAGTCCATCAAAATGAATGTGAAAGTGAACTTATTATGCAGTAGCCCCTGTCAGGTAATAGGGTGAGCGTTAAGGTATGCATGGTCAGAGATGGGAGGAAGACACAGGGAGTAAGCAGAATCATACTCCAGAGCTAGAGCAAGGATGAAGACTGTGGAGTCATTCTGAGGAAGGAAAGAGACGGGAAAAGGGCTGGAGTGTGTGCCAGAATTCAGGACATGATGCTGGAGCAGGGATGGGTCTAGGCAGGAATACATGCACTGTCCAGGTAGCGGTCATGTTGTTTGGACTCTTCCTTTGTGTCCATTATATGGCCTCAGGTAACCAACGAAGAAGCCGGCAGCACTTACCACTCAGACCTTAGGGGTGTGGTGCACTTGCGGGAAGGGAATACTACTGATGAGGTGTTGTGGCCAGTTCCCTATTGGCAATCAGGGGCATCGCCAGTGCCACCATGGAGCGAGAGGAGTTGAGACGGGACCCTGGACTCTGGGAGGGCCCTTGCAAGTGGAATGAACAGCATTGGGGAATTTTCAGAGTGGGTAAAGGAGGGAGCGGGACCAACACTCTACCTCTGTCCACTCTGAAATTGTTTAGTGGTGATCAGGCCACTTGCAAGGTCCTGCCAAGAAGGACATTTTCAGAGTTACGGGGTGGAGTGCTGGCCCTGCTCACACTTTAAATATCTTTCCTAGCAGGGTTGCTGGCATTCCAGGAGGTGGGGGCTTGCTGGGAATCAGAGAAAAATCACCATCTTTGTGAGGAGAAGCTGAGGCTTGTTGAGAGCCCTCTTGGAACGGCTGCCATTTGGGAAGCCCCATCCCTTTGCCCTTAGGGAAACCCAAAACTGGAACATGGGTCTGGGCCTGACACATTCTTGCTATTCCACTGTTGGCAATGTAGTCAGGGAACCTCCTTTGGATCCCCATTGGCTCAGGTTTGAGGATGGGAGATCTTAGAGCCCCTAGAAGCAGGATCTTGGCAAGACAGCAAATGGCTGAAACCTAGGTAGCATCACATTATGGCAATTTCAGTGCAAACAGCATGTCTCCCCTGTTAGTTTGAATTGCAATTTGTCCTCTGTTACAGACTAATGATGAAACAAATAAGTATTTATGTATTCTTGAATATTGTTTGCATTTTCAGATAACACTCCAATAATATCTGTAACCAAATAGTTGCATATCCACTCGTTTGTTCAGCAATTTGGTTATTTCATTTTGCTTCTTTCAGTTATTTTGACATTTCAGTCAGATGTTGACGTCACACATGGTCAGATTATTTCAGTTACCTTTTTTTTTTTCTATTATGCCTAGCTAATAATACTAATAGTGCTAAAATGAAGTAACTCACACACCAAAATAATCAAAAGGAAATACCCATAACAACTGAAACAACGAAGGAAAGGGAACAGAGGGGAGACAAGGAGTGTAACATTCATGAGGATGCAAGGTCCCAGGTGCACACACTTGCCTTGGTTATGTTGAGAATGATGGCTGGTTGGTCCATGTTGTGAGGATATGAGTACACAGACATTGGTAAAAGATTGTACTGGATGGAGGGTATCAGCAGGAGTTAGGGGAGGGGAGCAAGGAGTCAGGGAGGGCAGAGTGGAAGAGGTGGGTCTTGAGGAGGGATTTGAAGGTAAGAAGGGAGGGAGAGAGGAGGATGTGGGCAGGGAGGGAGTTCCAGGAGTGGGGGGCACCTAGGGAGAAGGGACGAAGGTGGTTAGGGGAGCAGGGGAGGCATGGGAGGGTGAGAGAGGGGACAGAGGAGGAGCGGAGTTCATGGACTGGAGTATGGAGGGAAATTAGCGCAGAGAGGTAGAGGGGAGCAAGGTTGTGATGTGAAGAGCTTTATAGGTGAAGACTAGGAGTTTATCAGGATTCGTTCAGGAAGGGGGAGCCAGTGAAGAGAGGAGAGGAGGGGCTGTACGTGGTCGAAGCAACAGGCGAGGTGGATGACCCTGGGAGAAGAGTTTTGGATGGAGATAAGGGGATAAAGGTGAGAGCAGGGGAGGCCAGTGAGAAGGAGGTTACAGTAATCAAGGCGAGAGATGACCAGGGCATAAACAAGGGTTTTGACAGAGGAGACAGAGAGAAAAGGGTGAATCTTAGCAATGTTATGGAGGGGAAAGTGACAGGATTTGGCAACAGAGTCGATGTAGGGTTTAAAAGAAAGGGATGAGTCAGAGATGAAGCCTAAGTTATGGGCTTGGGGGACGGGAAGGATGGTGACCCCATCGATGAGGATCGACAGGGAAGAGGGAGAGGAAGGATGAAGGGGGAAAGATAAGAAGTTCAGTTTTAGCCATGTTGAGTTTGAGTTGATGTTGAGACATCCAGGTAGAGATGTCAGAGAGACAGCGGGTGAGGCGAGCTTGAATAGATGGAGAGAGATAGGGAGTAGAGAGAGAGAGTATATGCTTTGTTGCTTTCTGGAATATGGTCAACTTAGTGGATACAAATTTGCATTGGTTATTCACTTCATCTCTATTACAGACCTGCCTCCTATCACTAAGAGTTTGGACCCTGGCCTGGACTGGGAAACAGTTCATAAACTGTCTAAGACAGAGGTGGTCAAATGGTGTCTCAGGAAACCCAAGCAGCTCTTGAGCACCTGGACTGTGGCTCTTGCCAGAGGTGCCTGACTGCAGAAATGTCCATGCGACTCTCTCAGGTCCATGCGGCTCCCTCAGAACAATTATTGAAAGGTGATATATTGATAATATTGGGTCATCCCAGGACTTTTTTGTGCACTGCCTCATCCTGTCGGGATGTGTCTATGGGCCTGCTTCCACATCTCTTGTTCTAAGTCCTGATTCTGGAGGTAGAGGCTCAAGAGTGACAATATACACATATATGGCATACAATGCATCTATCCTTGCACTTTTCATCATTATTAATTTCATTTTTTAAAGTTCAAATAATACAGTAGGGGCCTGAGAGTTATTCCCAGCTCTGAAAGATTCACAAGCAGATATTAAGTGGATCCTGTAACCTCTCATTACCTCGGTTTTTAAATATATGACTATATATCTTTGGCCAACTGATTTTAAGACCCCTGGTTGAAAGATGTTGTTGTTATATAACCACATAAAACCACAATTCTCGTTTTCATAGCCAAATCTATGTTTTTTTAAAAACCTTACAACTTCCTTAATAAGTAGGTTACAGTTGCTATTCCTATTGAAATCTGTATAATTTTATTGGGTTCTAGACTCGATTGCTTTAATTGGATTTTAGACCTGAAGGATTTGTATAAAAATATTTTGATGTTAATTATTATCAATTATTTTGCAGTGCTAGATACTTATTAAATTCTGCTTATAAGATAGTCATGCCTGTGTTTTGACAGAAAAACCTCTTCTTTGTTCCCCTTCTCTTTCTTTCAGCAACATTTAGTGATTTCACAGTAGTTCCAGGCCCTACTAGGGTAGCTCTGAAAATTTAAAACCAAGATCAGAATATGAAGTTGCTGAGGTAGACCAACAACAACTAATATTAAAATATATATATATATTCCCGGCTATTCTCTGTAACTTCTAATATTAAGGATTCTCCCTATTTTAGCCTCATTAAAAATATAAGGACTGTAACAGATTAGGTCTAGGACCCATCTCCAGACCAGTATCCTGTCTCCATTAGTGCTTTCCACTAGATACTCCCCAGACAAAGTGCAATTCTGGAGTCAACCATCTGCTGTCATTTACTCCCAGCTGTTAGCAGGCAGAAGTCTAGGGACACTCTCCGAATGAGGCTGAATCCTCCTAACCCTCATGGCTAATAGTTATAGAGCAGGGCTGAACAAACTTTTCAAACTCAAGAACTATGTACCAAAAATCTCCATATGGCTGAGAATCACAACACGTGCACACGTGTACACGTGCACACACACATCCACGCATGTGCGTGTAGTTGTGCACGCACAAAACTCTCCCACTTTGTGATTGGCTGTCAGAGCTGGTGCTTTGTGGTCCTGCCTGCTGACATCCTGAGAAGTGACTGCAACTCAGCTGCTGACTCTTGGGTGCAATAACTAGGGATGGGCAAATGCGGTTCGGCAGTTCGGAGTTTAGCCCGAAGTCGGCCTGTTTGGACGACCGAACTTGAACCCGAACCCAAACGCGAACATACCGAACAGACCAAACACTGAACGGTGAAATGGCCAAACAGTTCGGTCAGTTCGGATCGCGTTCGGATGAGTTCAGGTGGCAAAAAAAGGTTCACTGGAAGGTCAAACATTACAGGGAGGTGTCAGTCACTGAGGAGCAGACTTCCAGGCACCAGGGGTGGAGAGGCTTGCAAGAAACGAAACTAATTATCTGCCTCCCCCCTTCCCAACACCTTCTGAGCTAGTCACTGTTCCTGAACAGCAGGCGTTGAGTAGGATTTTTAGATTGCTTTAAGTTTCATTTCACTTTTGTAATGAAATGAAACTTAAACCATAAACTGAAACCTTGTGTTATGCACTGTACTGACTCATTGAGTATGTAATGTATGTATTTCACTACAGAATCCTCTTCTATTTGTGATTCCCCCATCCCATATATATGGGATGTATATATATCCATATATATATCCATATATATGGATATATGGATATATATCCATATCCATATATATATCCATATCCATATATATATGGATATGAATATGGGATGGGGGGGATAGATAGATAGATAGATAGATAGATAGATAGATAGATAGATAGATAGATAGATGTAGGAGTTAGCTTAGTGATGGAGATAGCGTTAGTGATTTAGTTTTAGTGTTTGTAGGAGTAGGTCTGTGAACTTATTAGATAATCCATTTCATTCATAGCATTTAGAATAGTTAATAGCAGTTAGATTTAGTGTAGATAGATAGATATAATATTAGATTTAAAAAAAATTTAAAAACCGTATAAAAACCAAAAAACCAAATAAAAACCAAAAGAAAACCATATAAAACCCAATAAAAAACCAAAAAACCAAATTAAAAAAAACAAAAAACCATAACAACACTTCCCGAACGGCCGAACGGCCGAACCGAACAACCGAACAGCTGAACAGAACAGCCGAATGGCCTAACCGAACGGCCTGTTCGGACAACCGAACCGAACAGCCGAACCCGAACTCGGCGAGCTAGCTGAACAGACGAACCGAACGGACGAACCGAATGCAGCTGAACCTAACGGACGAACTGAATGCAGCCGAACCGAACGCAGCAGAACTGAACAGCCAAACCCAAACCACTATCTGTTCGCCCATCCCTAGCAATAACAACACAGCACCATTAAGACACTAGGGAGACCAGGACTAGTCCTGGCCAGCAGCCACCCAAAAACTGCATGTGGCCCCTCCTGGGACATAGTTTTGCCACCCCTGCTATAGGATTTTGCTGAAGCAGGAGGTTATGAGTAGCAAGTGGAATTAATATGTAATTCCATAGTCATGAAAATAATTAGCATATTTGGCCACAGGACCTATTATTATTATTATTATTATTATTATTATTATTAATAATATTATTATTAAAGCATTTATATAGCACCAGCGATGTACCTGCCGCTTTACAAAAAACAAGATAGACACGGCCCGTGCCCAAGAGCTTGCAATCTAAAGACAGGGAGAGGGGAGACAGGGAAGAGGAACAGAGGGAGAGGCAAGGGGTTATTATTATTATAAACATTTATATAGCACCAGTCATGAACTTGGTGCTGTACAGAAACATACAATAGATGTGGTCCCTGCCTGTGGATTACAATCTAAAAGAAAAGTAGGGGGAGACAGGGAGGGGGGGACAGTGGGATAGACAGGGGAGAAGACAAACAAACCTTCAAGTGGATTCAAAGTCTCAGGTGCATGTTCATGGCTTGGTTACAATCAGGTTGGTTGCAGCAGTCTGCAGAGGACAGCAGACAGTAAGTATACGGGTAACGACTAGCAGGCATTGGGAAAGGCGGCGAGGAAAAGGTGGGTCTTGAGGAGGGATTTGAAGATGCAGAGGGAGGGGGCAAGGCAGATGTGGGTAGGGAGGGAGTTCCAGGTATGGGGGCAGCGAGGGAGAAGGGTCGAATGCAGTTAGGTGAGCAGGAGAAATGAGGGAGAGTGAGGGAGGGGACAGCAGAAGAGCGGAGACCGCATGCAGGAGTGCGTAGGGAGATTAGGTCCGAGAGGTAAGGGGGAGCTAGGTTGGCAGTGTTTTGAACGTGAAAACCAGGAGTTTAAATAGGATATGTTCAGGAATGGGGAGCCAGTGGAGAGAGAAGAGGAGAGGCTGCACATGGTCGAAGCAATGGGCAGAGCGAATGACCTTGTCAGTTGAGTTTTGGATTGTGAATCTGCGATAAGGGGGGAGAGGTGAGAGCGAGGGAGGCCAGTGAGGAGGAGGTTGCAGTAATCGAGACGAGAGATAACCATGGCATGAATAAGGATTTTGGCCGAGGAGGGTGCAGCCCCTCCTCTCTTCGCTTCACTGGCTTCCCCTTCCTGAACAAATCCTGCACAAGCTCCTAGTCTTCACCTATAAAGCTCTTCACAACCTTGCTCCCCCCTACCTCTCTGCACTTATCGCCCTCCATACTCCAGCCCGTGCACTTCACTCCTCCTCTGTCCC
>QEPC01007433.1:2622758-2676914 GCA_003113815.1 Sphenodon punctatus | reverse complement strand
GAGACCCCGTCAATGGCAATTGACAGGGAAGAGGGAGAGGAAGGATTGGGAGGGAAGATAAGGAGTTCAGTTTTCGCCATGTTCAGTTTGAGTTGGCGTTGAGACATCCAGACGGAGATATCAGAGAGACAGTTGGTGAAACGAACTTGAACAGAGGGGGCAAGGGAAGGAGTGGAGAGATAGAGTTGAGTGTCATCAACATATAGGTGGTATTGGAAACCGTAGGAGGCCTAATTTTAATAAAATCTCTCCTTCTAATTGCCAATCTCACAAACAGCACAATTGCCAAGATGTCATCCTTGCCGGTCAGTGTTAGTAAAGCCTCGTAACTTCCTCCCATATAAATACCACAATTATCAGGTAGCAGCGGAGCCAACCATGTTGATTAAGGGCAATGAGCTGTGGGCACTGAAATAGAAAATGCTCTGTAGTGTCTAATTCCTTCAAACTGCACAAACAATTCCGTTGTTCAAGAGGGGTGTGGCAATATCTACCTTCAACAATTGCTGAGTTGACTAGCTGAAAATGCAGATTCAGGTAGCACCGGCATAACCCTGGGTTCGATAACAAGTTTAAGTAACTCTCAAACCCAAAGGTGGTCTTAATAAGTCTCAGATTCGGTGCCACTTTCCATTGGGATATCCTCCCTAGATCCTCCTGGCGGGCTATGTCCTGTATTCTTTTGATTACCTCAGATTAGATAGCCCGTAGACCCTTCCCCTGGAAGTACTCAAAGGAGAACCCAAGCTCCCTAATGATCCATCGTAAGTAAAGGACCCATGGATATGAGTGAACCCCCATAGATGTTAACTCTTCCCTGAGGCATTGAAGTGGGAGAGCTGTCTTCTGCTTTGCCAAAAGTCTCAGCCAATACCCAGCATATGCCTGCTTGACTCTTGCCATCAGGGAAATAATACTTACTTCAGCTCTCATGATTGCCCCTGGAATGCCTGGGGAACCCTGAGAAGGCGTCGAAGGAACAGATTCTGGGTCCTTTCCAGAGCACGCTCACTGGGGCTTGGAATGAGCTCCTAACCGAAGATTTCCGCTGGAGGGACCTTCGCACAATAGGCCATTGGGTGTAGATAGAGAAGAGGAGAGGGCCAAGGACAGAGCCTTGGGGAACCCCAACTGAGAGGGGTAGGGAGGAGGAGGGGGAGGAGTTAGGAAGAGATATATTGAAGGAGCGGTCAGAAAGGTAGGAGGAGAACCAGTCAAGGACAGAGTCCCGGAATCCAAGGGAGTGAGGCAATTCAAGCAGGAGTGAGTGGTCAACAGTGTCAAAGTCAGCAGAGAGATCAAGGAGGACAAGAACAGAGTAAAGGCGGTTGGATTTAGCCACAAGAAGATCATTGGTGATCTTAGCCGGAGCGTTTTCAGTGGAGTGAAGGTGATGGAAGCCAGATTGGAGGGGGTCAAGAGAGGAGTTGGCGGAGAGGAGGTCAAGGCAACTGGAATAGACAACCCATTCAAGGAGCTTGGAAGAAAAAGGAAGGAGTGAGACAGGATGGTAATTAGAAGGTTCAGAGGGATCCAGAGTGGACTTTTTGAGGATGGGGGAGACAGTGGTGTGTTTAAAGTCAGAGGGGAAGGAGCCAGTAGAGAGGGAGAGGTTGATAATGTGCAGTAGGGGAGGAGCGACAGTAGAAACAATGGAGGTCAGGAGGTGGGAAGGAATGAGATCCAGGGGGCAAGTGGAGGGGTTGGAGGAAGAGAGCAGGGAGGAGATTTCCTCAAGGGAGGCAGGAGGGAAGGCGGACAGGAGAGAGGTGGGGGGACGAGTAAGGGGGGGGAGTAGTAGGGGGATAGGATTTGGAAGCGATTTCCAGGTGGATCTTGTCAATCTTAGAGGTGAAAAAGAGAGCAAGTTCCTGAGTGGAGAGAGAAGAGGGAGGAGGAGGACGGGGGTGGGTGGGTTGAGAAGGGAGTCAAAGGTGGAAAAAAGGTGGTGAGAGTCTAGCGAGGGAGATAGTAGAAATGAGCAATGAGAGGCAGAATTTGAAGTTGAGGAAGTCGGCGTGCTAGTGGGATTTGTGCCAGAGGCATTCAGCAGCCTGGGTGCAGGAGCGGATATGGCAAATGGTGAGGGTGAGCCAAGGGTGAGGGTTATGGGAACAAGCTGGATGGGAGGAGAGAGGGGCAAGGGAGTCGAGGGTGGAGGCAAGAGAGGAGTTGAAGGTGGAGATGGCAGAATCAGGGCAGGAGGAGGAGGAGAAGACTGAGGGTAGAAGAGGAGAGAGGTAGGAGGCAAAGGACCAATGGCCTGCAGATCATGGAAGGGACGAGGAAATGGGGAAGAGGAAGGGGAGCAGTGGGAGAGGTTGAAGGAGGCAAGGAAGTGGTCAGATATGGGATGGGGCTCAAAGGAGAGATCAGAGACAGAACAGTTCGTAGAGAACACGAGATCAAGAGAGTGACCATCAGTGTGCGTGGGGGAGCTAGTCCAGAGGTGGGGATTAAAGGAGGAGGCTAAGGAGAGGAAGCGAGCGATGCAAGACTGAGATGGTGCATCAACATGAATATTGAATTCGCCAAGGATGAGTGTGGGGATGTCATCAGAGAGGAATAAGGTGAGCCAGGAGGAGAGAAAGGAGGAGAGGGAGCCAGGGGGGTGGCAGATGACAGCAACACGGAGGTGGAGAGGGGAGTAGAGACGTACAGAGTGAGCCTCAACGGAGGGGAAGGAGAGAGAGGGGGGAGAGGTTGAAACTGGCAGGAAGAGTGGGAGAGGAGGCCTATGCCACCACCCCAGCCTTCAGAGCGGAGCTGGTGGGATCAGGAGAGA
This sequence comes from Sphenodon punctatus, assembly GCA_003113815.1. Lineage (NCBI taxonomy): Eukaryota > Metazoa > Chordata > Lepidosauria > Sphenodontia > Sphenodontidae > Sphenodon > Sphenodon punctatus. The sequence goes on along the minus strand of QEPC01007433.1, from coordinate 2,674,129 downwards.
CCTCTGAAGGAGAGGATGGCAGGGGTGACAGAGTCAGTGGGGGAGATCCAGGTTTCGGTAAGGGTAAGAAGGTGAAGAGAGCGAGAGAGAAAAAGATCATGGATATAGGGGGATTTATTAGCAGAGAAGCAACCGTTCCAGAGGGAACAGGAGAATGGGAGTTGATCAGGGGGGAGGCAGGGAATGGGTATAAGATATGGGGAAGGGGAATGATGGGAGCAGTGGGAGATGGGCAATGTGGCAGAGGGCAGGGGGAAAAGAGGTGGAGGTGTGGGGGCATTGGAGAGAGATGACAGGCTTAGTGGAAGTCAGGAGGAGAGGGGAAAGAAGTAGAGGTTTAGTGGGAAGCAGGAGCAGAGGGGAGAGAAGTAGAGGGAGGAGCAGGTGAGAGAGAAGGAGGAGAGGGGAGAAGATGGGAGAGAGGGATGAGAGATAAGAACAGGCATCTTGGTGGTTCAGTTACAGAGGGGGTGAGGTGGGATAGATCTTGCAGTTGTGGATGGATCTTGCAGGAGTGTGAAATATTCTTGTGGCTCACGCCGTAAGGCATGCACCTTTTGGCTTGCTGGTCGACGGCGCTGGGGGAGACAGAGAGGCCAACCCCAGGAAGGTTGCAACGTCCTCAGGCGATGACAGCCAAGGCAGCTGGGAGATTATGCAGATGAACTGCAACCTCACCAGACCCTGGCTCGCTGGTCAACGGTGCTGAGGGAGGCAGAGAGGCCAACCCCAGGAAGGTTGTGGCATCCTCAGGCGATGACAGCCAAGGCATGGGTGGGGTCGGCTGCCCATCTGGCAGGGGGCGGGGTTCTGGGATCAGGGTGTGGGTGGGGCCAGCCACCTACATATTTGTTGTGCTTCCGGCTCTAACTGGGCTGTGTGGTGACGAGACAGATCCCCGGCCATGTGCACATAAGTTCAGTGCCCCAACCTGAACCAGGCTGTGTCATCTGTGATTTTCTACCCCTGGGGTGGCCTACTAGGAAATGTTCAGAGTGGGCAGTGGAGGGCGGAGGCAGTGGAGGAAGTGGGCAGTGGGCAGTGGAGGGAACAGGGGCAACACTCTCCGGCCATCTACTCTGAAAGTTTTCTAGTGACACTCAGGGCCCTTTCAAAGGGCCCTGCCAAGGAGGAAGTTTTCAGAGTTGGCATGGGAGGAGTGCTGGTCCGCTGACTTAAAACTTCCTTCCTGGTGGGGTTGCTGTCATTCTGGGGGGCCTTACTGGGAGCCAGAGCAGCACCACAATCTTTGCAGGAGTGGTAGGAAACTCAGAGGGCCATCGCTTAGGAAAACCTTACCCCTTACCCTTGGGAAGGGGGTATAATTGGGACAGGAGCCCAGGTCAGTTACCGCATTATTCAGTACTTCATTAACTTTGGTGGTACTAAAATCTTCATTTGACCGAGACTGACATAAATTTAGTCACAAGTGCTAAATAGTCACAAGTGCTATTGAGATTAACAAAGTGGCTTTGTTTTGTTCATTCAACAAGGGTATAAACAGCTGTGATTTGGGCCTGCTTTGGCCCAGGACTCAGCGACACATGCAAACTTGTGCTGCCAGATGTTGGCCTGGGATTGCCCTGGGCAATGTTGAGGGCGATCCCAGGCTGTTACCTCCCAACGACCTCCAAGGTCACAGCCTGGGCTATAGGGTGGCCATACCTCTCATTTAAAAGAGGATGCTTATGAAAAATACATGGTACAAGGCTGCACTTGAACAAATGCAACCCTGCACCATGTATTTTTCATAACTGTCCTCTTTTAAAGGGGAGGTATGGCCACCCTACTGGGCTAAGACCCGCCAAATTGAGCCAGAGCACACAAGCACGTCTATGCAGCTACAGCGTTCCCGGCCCAGGATGGGGGCCGCCATAGCTGGCAGCCATGGCTGTGCCTCACTGGCCATCATGGCAAGGGATGGGAGGGTGGCCATACCTCCCTTTTAAAAGAGGCCGCTTATAAAAATACATATTGCAGGGCTGCACTGGTTTCAGTCCAGTCCTGCACCATGTATTTTGTATAAGTGTCCTCTTTTAAAGGGGAGGTATGGCCACCCTAGAGATGGAGTGCTGGGAACACACTGCGGGTGGACAAAAATCTTTGGCTATCATGTTCACCATAGATATTTGTTTCTAGAGTACTATGCACCAAAGTGACAATTGTGGGTGGGTGGGAGAAGGACCTTTTTCTGGGAGGGAAAGGAAATTTATTACTACAAGTTTACTGATGAATGAAGGCATTAGAATACCAGATGTCGCCTATAAGGGCTTAGAAAGTGAAAAGCTTAAGTGCTGCCTTGGAGCACCAGGAAATGGAGCCAGCATTGTGAAAGCCATCAAACTGCCTGGGTTGCAATGCACAATAAAGTGCTTTGATAGCTGAATTCCAAAAGCCCCAAAATGGTAAGCGCTTCCTACAAGCACTCTCAAAATAAGTTTAGCAGCTAACACACAGTGTTAGGTAGGAATCCGTGGAAGAGAGAAAGAAGCTGAGAGTGGATACAGCATGCTGGAATCTGGGGTGTGCTATGCAGCAGGGGATTATTACTCAGAACCTGGAAAGAACTGGGGAGGATGCAGTTTTAGCTCAATAGTAATGGATAATCCAGAAACAGCTGTTTCTCTTCCTCAGCCTTCCTCAAACTGCCACAGGAGACCTCTTTCCACTCTGAGCTCAGTTATTCTTCAACACCAGCTTCTCAACACATGACTTTGGCTTTTGCAAATAATCTTTTCGACGGGTTAGGAAAACCTGTGTTGAATTCCCTGGTCTTCAGTGTTTGGCTTAGATGTGAAGAAGGCTTGCCCCTGAGACCATATGTAATGTTAACCACAATCTTGACTTCATTGTAAATGCCCATGTGCTTAAATTATGAATGTGTGTGCACGCGTGTGTGTGAGAGGAGAACAACCCTTGAAATGTTTGTGTTCGTGTGTGTATGTGCAGTCAGAACATCCTTGACATTTGGGGAAGTATGACTGATGCAAATGGCTTTATATATTTGATGAGTGAACTGAGTTTGGTTGTGTGGGCCCATCTCTATTATCTATCGAAATGTACATTATTTTATTAAATTAAACAGGTGGATTTGTAGTTGAATGAAGTCTGATTTAGGCTCATAGTTGTAGCTTAAATCATGTATCTTCCTTTCGTAACTTGTCTATAGTGCGATGACTGTGGGAGTGTAAACTGAATGACATCCACGGTAATGGTGAAAAAATGTTGAAGAGAGCTTTGTTATGTTTTCCACTTGAAATGAGCGAGCTGTGGAAACTAAAAGCTATAACATTAATGTTTCAGCTTGTAGGTTTTTCTGTGCTATTAATTTGCTATCATGTTTTTTGGGGAACTTGTCAAGTTGGTGCTTTTTTTTCCCCTTCCCTTTTCCTCATATCTAGAAAATATGCACACATTTGAATTATGACTTTCCTACAGGAACTAACAGCTGTATGTGCAAATCATGCATATAAATCAATTACCAAGGCCTATGTACTATAAATGCACACATTAATTAAGCAATGTCAGATGCGATGAACCATGAAGTTCATTACATCTTTAGCATTCAAACCAAGGATTATTTGAAGAAGCAAAACTGAGTTTACCTAATAGTTAATGAAATTAAGCCGGGTTGTTGCCAACATTCTTATTTTATGCCTAATTCAGTGTTTAAATGTTTATGAATAAAACGCTAACTGCTGAAAGCAGAAATGTTGAAATGTAATTACTGGTAAGTTATAACGCACTTGAGGACTCATTATTCCAGACTTGGGAATTTTAAGATCACCAGTGTAACACACACTCCAAAAACACAGCATTTTTATGGGATAAAAGCTGGAAAGACATAAATGCTGTAGAATTTGTCCTGGCTGAGTGGAAATTTTGATGATCGTGGTGGTATGATTTATGGGTATAACATTTTCCAGTCATTACGTGGTTGCATCTCAGCATTGTGACATGATTTTCATATGTGAATATCCCTGCAAATTAACTTCTGATGAGTGTTACATCTGCCTAGATAAAGGACCTCCTATCTCAAAACTAATCCAGCTACTACCACAAAGGATTGACATGAAAGAGAGATGATGGGTTAGATTTTCAAAGGCCAAAAAAGGCATTTAGTCGCCTTGACTTTCAACGGGATTTACTCATCTAAATGCTATTGTTGCCTTTGAAAATCTATCTAGATCTGTTCTGTCTTCATTGCACGGTTTTTTTAGTTTTTAAAAATGTTCATAATCTGCATTTTCAGTTTGGGGGCTAGATACATGGCAGCCTACGTTGCCCATTCAGGGGTTGTTTTTGACACTTAAAGGGTGAAAATAAATGGGACACTTGCCATCCCTGGCTGCCTCATGGTGTGGCAAAGCAGCCACCACTCACTGAGCCAACATGTACAGCAGAACAAATATGCAGGCCCCTGCAGTGAATCTGGGAGGGCAAACAGTCCCGCTTCACCCACCACTCCCTGCCCCTCCCAGTATCCAACCCACTACCATGATGTACAAATCAAATCAAATCAAAAGTTTATTGTCTAGCCGTAGGCTTTTACACATAGTAATACAACATAATACATTGCCAGAGTTAAAATTAGTATGGGATCACCCATAATCATATACAAAATATTACAAATTTAAATGCTCCTAGGTGGAATGTGTACATCCCCGTCATCCTTCCCGTTACACTCCGTACTACCGGCATCCTGTACTTCCAAATAAACTATCTTCCAGATGCTGGAGCAAACATCTCCTCCTTTGGAAGATCCCCTAATCCCATATCTTCCTAGTCTCTCCTCCTCCTGGCATATCTATAACAGATCTCAGTCTGTTCCTGCGATACCCTAGGCATTGGTCATCTCACTAAATAGGGGCTCCCTAGATCTAAGGGATGTATGTAATATGATCCCCTTTTCCCGGGCGTCATGACTCCACCATACCTCCATCATACTCCTTCTGCCACAATACAAGAGATACGTCTCTGGTTACCTGCGTTCAAGAATTGTGCACCTGCCGGATACGTAGGACAGCTTGGGCAAAATTCCCTACCACCCTGGACTGCCCCGAGTCTACCAGACATAAGAGTCTCCGAATAATTTCCTTAGGGGGGATCGACCTCTTAATGTACCCCATAAGATACCTCAAACGGGGGCTCAGAAAATGAGGGCATCTGAGAAGGATATGATCCAGGGTATCAGCCTCGCCCATCCGGCATAACTGGCATACCCTCTGTGCCTGGGGGATCCCCCTGTAGCGTCCCTCCACCCATGCCGAGGGAAAAGAGTTAACCCTCATTTGGAAAAATGCCCATCTTTTCTCAGCATCTGGCCATAAGAAGAGATAATGCTCCCCTAGATTTGGAGACTGAATTAATTCATATAAGGGTGCCACCTTCTGCCCTGTCAGCAAGGCCCCTTCCTCCTGGGCCACCTGGTCCCTAATCCTCCTTTTAATCAATTCCCTCACGGCGGGCAGGCCCAATGGTTTAAGACATTCTGCTGAGAAACCCAATCGGTGGACCTCCTTTTCTACCGCTAGCTTCCAATCAACCCCTAGCCCGCTCTCAATTGCCAACGCAAGGAGAGAGCATTTAACTGGGGGGAACAGAACCATCCTAGTCCAAGCATTAACCAACGCCTGGATAGGCACAAAGCGGCAAGCACAGAGCCTCCGCCCTCAGTATAGCCTGAGGCATCCCTCTTGGAGCACCTAGGATGGACCGCAGAAAACAGTTCTGTAGACTTTCAAGATGAGACATAAAGCGCAACCCCCAGATGGGGAAGACATAAAGCACCTGGGAAATAACCTTAGCTCTGAATAAACGCAATGCAGGAAGTACTAATTTACCTCCCTGGCCAAAAAAGAATTTCGAAATAGCCTGGGTTGATTTCCTGGCTTGATTTAAGGCCCCCTCGTACTGGGTTTTCCATCCCAAACGGTAGGAAAAAATTACTCCCAGATACTTATAACTCCTTACCTGCTCGATTAGGTTCCCACCAATTGTCCAAACCTGTACTTTGACCACCCCTCTAGCACTCAGCGCCATAACCTTGGTTTTTGAAACATTTATGCGCAGGCACTCTTGTTGGCAATATGCACCAAACGCTTGCATGAGACGACACAGACCTATACGTGTCTGGGACATTAACACTGTATCGTCTGCGTAAAGGAGGAGTGGCACTCGCCGATTCTCAATTTTGGGGGGGTGCATATTGATCTCGCTTACCGCCTGTACCACGCTGTTCAGGTACAAATTGAACAATACTGGGGCCAGAAGGCAACCCTGTCTGACCCCTGCCTGGACTTTCACTAGTCCGGATAGGACTCCCTGACTACTACAATGAACCCACATGGTATTTCCTGAGTGCAGTTTTATCAGTAGGAATAAAAGTCATGGGTCAATACCCATCCTACTCAGTTTCCCCCATAACCGTTCTCTGCTGATAGAATCAAACACCTTTTCCAGGTCAACAAAGCACAAATAGAATTGCCCGCGAAGGGCCGTATACTTGGCGATTAAAGACGATAGCACAAAGATATGGTTCGTTGTGGCAAGGCCCTTACCATGATGTACAGCCATGGCAAACTGCTGGAAAAAAAGAAGCCACAGTAACCATTTCTGCGCACATCTCTATGGTGATGAACCTCACTATGCATCAGGGCTGTGCGGGACCTAACACACGGAAGGGCACACATTAGTTCAGATTAGTCTAGCTGTCTGGGTTAGCCATAGCCCACACTGCATCCCTCACCTTCTCTGGAAGAGAGATTAGCAAAAACTATTTCTAAATCTGCAGACGCTCAGGAATTCGTTGTTATTTAGAATTATTCATATCTGAACAAGCAGATAAAGCTACATATGAACCAAAACATGACTTTGAAAAAAGATACTGAGGTGTTTAGACGTAAGAGCTCACCACCAGTCTGGGAGTAGACCTTGAAAACAGCGGAGTACCTGCACATTGTAATGGCTTCACTTATGTGCTAGCCTGCCCAAGATCAAGCTCTTAGTCAGGATATATATCTGAAATTTCAGATACTTATACAATTTTATTAGTTTGAAAATCTCATTGGATTTCTAGTATGACCTGGTTTCAAGCGGGCCAGAAATGCCACATGACTCCTTCATAGTTCTGGATATTGCTAGCTGCGGAAGCATTTCCACTGGACATTATGAAGGCCAATAGTATAACTTGGTTTTAAAAAGGATTAATAAATGCATAGGGAAGAAGTTCACCAATGGCTAAGATGGTCAGGGATTTCTACCTCTGACTGCTTGAAAACTGAGGTAAACAATAAGGGATGGAGTAACTCAATAAATGTTCCATTTTTGTATACTTCCTCTGAACCATCCATTGCTAGTCACTGTGCAAAACAGAATAATGGCCTAAATGGACCACTGTTCAAACTTTGTATGGTCGTTCTTTTCCAAATCAAAAGAGTCTATGGACGTGTACCAATAAGGAATTAAAAGCACAGACAAAAGTAACGACATTTTTTTCCAAACCATAAGTATGATTGAGAGAGAGTAAATATCTTAGTTGTTGGTGAAGGTTTGCAATAGTTCTATTGTACAAGACTCCTCTTGACTACTTCTAGTATCAAAATTCCATAGTCATTGGTGTGGCGAGTAGTAGCAAGGAATACTGAATTCCTGTTCTTTCTTCTATCCCCTCTATAAACCTAAATTTCTGTCAACAGTTTGTTTACATGGCACCATGCCTGCTCTAATGTTGTTAATAATTTAGTAGAATGTTTTAAAATGTGGCCACATCAGCTGGGACATGGTAACAGAGAATATGTTTCACCAAGGGCATGATATTGGTTGCATTTTTCCACAGTGCTAGTCTATACATGCATCGAACTTTTACCTTGGTAAGGCTTTAGCAAATGTATTCATTTTATTTATTCATTCAAATTTGTGGTACCATGGTAATGTTGGCCCCTCTGGGACTGCCTGCGAGAAAGAGGTTTCAGGACTCCCTGGATATAATAATTGGGTAATAGAACTCCAAGTCGGGTCGCACCATCTGCATATGAGATCACACAGTCCTGACTGTATTTGATACAGTTTGAGTCTCACTGTAGCTGATGAGATTGTTCGAGTGTAAGTGCTTTGAGGAGTGTAGCCTTAGTCCTTCTGTACACAGTCTGTTTGAGATCTAGTGAGTAAGACTTGCCAGGTCAGCTGCGACATGATCCCAGTGTTCAGCTATAAATTTCTTGTTGTAAAAAGTTATTTTTAGACCCGCTCTTGCCACGTCTCAAAAAAAGCAGGACTCAGTTTCCAAAGAGGCTTTTAATGGCTATTATGCCAATGGCCAGGAATCATTCCCAAGCATTTTTTAATTCAATTACTGCTATAACTTCTTATTATACCCTCTCCATATTGGAAAGCACCAGGCAAATGTAGTTTCCCCCTAGTTGAATACATTACATCGAGTATACATAATGCAGGGACTGTTTAGAACAATCAGAGACCCAGGACTACAATGCCCAGCAGGCTTTGCCCTATCAGAGCCAATCAGTGCTGAGGCAAGAAACACATGATGCTGGACTGCATTCTCCAAGCAGGCAAGTGGGGGAGGAGAAGCAAGGGGGAAAAGGAGGGAGATTCCATTTTGTTTTGGTTGAGAAGCATGAGTGTCTTTGCTTCAGAGAGAGAGAGCTGGAGTCAGTTGCACAGACTCACCAGTCTCACAAGACTTTCAGCCAGAGTCAATAACAAGAGGGACAGAGACTGCAGTTGGGCTTGAGAGCAGCAGCATGGTGCTTGGGAAGCAGGATCCAGCCAGGCCCATGTCACTGCTTTCCACCCTGCAAGCAATTGAGGAGAGTAGGAGCACCTGGGCCCTGTCTGTATAACTGATTGAACTAGCTTCTTAGAAATCCTAACGGGATATTTAAAGTCCTGGTCTCCATCTGGGGCTGATAGGTGGGGCCGTGAGAACCAGGTGAAGCCCTGGGCTTTAGAAGCCCAGACTGAGGAGCTGTGTATAACCGTGCCTGAGTTAGCACAGGGGGTTTGTAGCTAGGAAATTTAGGCCTGAAAAATAGGCCCATTTCATCCTTTCAATTGCTAAAAGACAGGTCAGTTTAAAATTGTCAGGTTTTGGTTCTGTGCTGAAAGATGTTTATTAGACATGTTCTTTCTTATCTATTTGTTGGCCATATGCCTGGAAAACTTGGCTCCTATGTTAAAATTCTAACAATGCTTTTAAACTATTTACTCTTAACATATATAGGTGGGGTCTTTGATCCCAAGTAGTGGGTGTTTTGTTAAGTGGGCAATGGTATGGCAAAAGAAGGCATAGCCTTTAAAACAGGTGACATCTTTTAGACATACTGTTTGCTGAAAGCTGTTCTTTTCCTTTGCTGTTTTCCTTTATTGTGACCTATGGCACGCTGTACAACTGGCAGTAAAAACTGCCATTTCACTAAATGTTATCTTGCTTTGGCTATGTGAAAGACCTTGCTCCAGCTAAGTTGTTTTGATATTGGGAGGTTTGGAATGCAGTAAACAATATAGTAGTTTAGAAGTTAATTCTAATTATAATATAACAATGGGTTCCCCTAGGGGTATGTGACAGCATAAACACTGGTTTTCTAAAATGACTCTCTTCACCTGTTTGTTTGTTTATTTATTTATTTTATTTCCATAAATTTTTACCCCGCCCCTCCTGCCACGCAGCTCGGGGCGACTTCCAAAATATTAAAACACAATAAAATCAATAAAAATTATCATAAATATTATAAAACATTAAAACAGGACTAGATACAACATAAAAACCCAGGTAGGTGGGGGAACTAAAACACCCCACCCTACCCACCCTCCCTCCCAAACAAATAGGTTTGAATATAATATGTACTTGCTGTTTAATAAATTACTTGCCATTTGATTATAATTTGTTGAAATTTACTTGCTTATGTTAGTTTCTTCAGCTCCCTTCAGCAAAGGCTTTTGATCTGTTCACCATTAATTGACATTGCATTTTAACTTCTGTTAACTTTTTGTTAATATAACTTTGAATTGTCTACATTTTAACTGTAATGGGTTTCTGCTGATATTAGGTGGGAGTATCAAAATAAGCAATAGCAGTCTTTAAGTTGAGGTCTGGTTTATTGGGGAGAGAAGAACTATAGGGATTTACTTTGGTCTGGAAAGCAGTTTGCTTTTTAGTCTGACTTTCAGAATAATTGGCACAAAGGAATTTGAAAAGATACTGATAACATCCTTGTTTGGGACCCAAGATCTTTTTGTATTATTATTATTATTATTAACAAACATTTATATAGCGCCAGCAGTGTGCATGGCACTTTACAAAGTAATAAAATAGACAGGGTCCCTGCCCCTAGGGCTTACAATCTGAGAGACAGGAGCTGGGGGAGAGACTTAGGAAGGGGAACAGAGGGAGAGACAAGGGGTCTAACATTCATGAAGATGCGAGGTCTCAAGTGCACGTACTTGGCTTAGTTACGATGAGAATGACAGCAGGCAGGTCCATGTTGCAAGGATAAGGGTAAACCGATCGTAGGTATAGGAATAGTGGCTCAGCAGGATAAAGAGTCAGACAGAGCAGAGCAAAAGAGGTGAGTTTTAAGGAGAGATTTGAAGGTATGAAGGGAGGGGGCAAGGCGGATGTGGACAGGGAGGGAGTTCCAGCCATGGGGGGCAGCAAGTGAGAAGGGACGAAGGCGCTTAGGGGAGCAGGGAAGGCGTGGAAGGGTGAGAGAGGGGACAGAGGAGGAGCGAAGTGCACGGGCTGGAGTATGGAGGGCGATAAGTGGAGAGAGGTAGGGGGGAGCAAGGTTGTGAAGAGCTTTATAGGTGAAGACTAGGAGCTTGTGCAGGATTCGTTCAGGAAGGGGAAGCCAGTGAAGCGAAGAGAGGAGGGGCTGCACATGGTCGAAGCGACTGGCAAGGTAGATGACCGTGGCAGCAGAGTTTTGGACAGAGATGAGGGGAGAAAGGGGAGACCGGGGAAGGCCAGTGAGAAGGAGGTTACAGTAATCGAGGCGAGAGATGACCAGAGCATGAACAAGAGTTTTGGCAGACGAGACAGAGAAAAAGGGGCGAATCTTAGCAATGTTATGGAGGGAGAAGCGACAGGATTTAGCAACAGAGTCAATGTAGGGTTTAAAAGAAAGGGGTGAGTCAAAGATGAAGCCTAGGCTACGGGCTTGGGGGACAGGAAGGATGGTGACTCCATCAATAGTTATTGACAGAGAGGAAGGATGAGGGAGGAAGATAAGGAGTTCAGTTTTAGCCATGTTGAGTTTGAGTTGACGTTGAGACATCCAGGTAGAGATGTCAGAGAGACAGTTGATGAGACGAGCTTGAACAGAGGGAGAGAGAGAAGGAGTAGAGAGACTGTCTCTTATACACATCTAGATGTGTATAAGAGACAGGAGTTGGAGAGAGACACATTAAAGAAGCGGTCAGAGAGGTAGGAGGAGAACCAGTTATGGACAGAGCCACAAAATCCAAGGAAGTGAAGGGAATCCAGCAAGAGTGAGTGGTCAACAGTATCGAAGGCAGCAGAGAGATCAAGGAGGACAAGAATGGAATAGAGACGTTTAGATTTAGCCACCAGAAGATCATTGGTGATCTTAGCGAGAGCAGTTTCAGTAGAATGAAGGGGGCGGAAGCCAGATTGGAGGGGGTCAAGGGAGGAGTTGGAGGATAGGAAGTCAAGGCAGCGGGAGTAGAAGTTGGGTCAAAACAGTTACATTACTCATAACATGTTTTCAGGTTATAATTAGGCAGTAATATTGATAGTAGAGAAACACCACCACCCTGCAGAAAAGGGTATTTTATTGTTTCAATCATATCTTAATGCTGGATGGTTTAATTTTTAAGATAAATAAGGTAGACTTTAGAAATTGAGAGTGATGTATTTAATTAGTAAACTAAAGTTTTTTTCAACCTAAAGTTTGGCTTTAAATTATACCTAAATACTCCCTTCAGATAAATAAGTAATTGTTCTTTTGAATTGTGTCTTAATGACTCAGAATTTTATTAATCAATGTTGCTCTAAAACGTCCTTTCTAAACTAGGTAGAACCAAGGCAGATCTAACCTCTGTTTTTCAACAGCTTCCTGAAAAGAATCCATATATAAAATTATGTAGAATTAATAGAATTTAATAAAACCTCAGTGAGGCTAATAGACTCCATTGGGCTTCATAGAGCTCCAGTGAAACTGAAAGACTCTATTGAAGTGGGACAAAGATCAAAACCGATGAAAGGTTACCATGGTCTTGGTTCATAGAAGTAAGGAGGGGTGAAGTCAAAATAATCAAAAAGAGTGGAGACATGGAAACCAAAAACATTTTTTTTTAGTGTCATCACTTGGCAAGAAGCAAACTTCATTTTTAGTGGAGGACCCCTGACCTCTTTGGCACTGATTGGAGGAACACTTGGCAGCCATCTTGCAAGACTTTCAGAAACCCCATAAAACTGTCAAGATACTGGGTGATTTCAAACGTGACGGGGCCGGTGGTGTCCTCATCACAGAATCACCCGGTGATTCCCCGCCGGGATCACACTGGCACGTCCAACAGATGTGCTGGCTGATCCCAGCGGGGAATCGGGGAGGGGGCGGGGCCGCACGGCACAACGTGCGACTGCACGGCCCTGCTCCCTCACCACCTGCCCTCCTGGGAGATGGGCGGGCGCCGCGACCAATGCGGCCGCAGCGCCTGCCCGCATTGACCACGGCCTGGAATTCCACCTTGGATTCTAGGCCGTGGTAGCCGTCCAGACGGGACGGGTCCCTTCATTGCGGTGGGGAATCACATTCACCACGCGATCGGGACTGGCCCTGCCGGGACCTCCGATCGCATGGTGAATGTGATTTCCCACTGCGATTGACGGGGGTGAACATCTGGGGGGGAAACTTCCGATCCCCCCAACAGACATGACAAGACCTTGCTCACCCGATGGGAATCCACCGTGGTTGAGGTGATCTCGTCATGTCTGAAAATACCCACAGTTGACAAAGAAGGGAAGATCTTGCTTGCTATGGAGACTTCCTGAAAGGCAAAGGCCTGAATAGGCCTAAAGGGACTTAGTTTTTTTTCTTTGCTTTAATTCTTTTCTTTTTTATGTCTTTTTCCTAAGTCTTTTCTTCAGTCTTTTCGTTTCTATTTTTAAAGTTATTTGTAAGCTTCTTAAGCTTTTACTTTTCTCTTATTTTATTTTTATTTGATTTCTTTTATTTCATTTTCTCCTTTCACTATTTCCAAGCCATTTTTGTTTTAATTTCTCTTTTTGTTTTGTTTTCTTTATTCTTTTAAAAGTTATTTTAATTCCCAGTTGGGATTTTCTAATCTTTTGCCTGAGAAAAGGCCAATTCCTATTTTTCTATAATTTTTGACCCTACTTGCCAACTTTTCTTTTCTTTAGAGAAGCACTGTATTGGTCTCAGATGGGACTGTTTCCTTTCAATTTGTTTACTCAGCCTTGTGGGCAGAGTTTCCCCAAGTGCTTCGCTGTCTTTCCCCTCCCTTTTTGAAGCCTTCATGCTCCTTGCCTGTTGAGGGGCCATTCCTCAACCTCTGGACAAATTGTGTTTTATATTTTTCTTTATCTTTTCTATCTTTTATTTTTACTTTAATTCTTACCAAGTCTCCAGCATAGCAGCAGGTTAACATCTTATCTTCCTCAGCAGGACCCCACAGACCCTGGGAAACTTGTATGGGACCTGTGATATCTGTTTTGGTGAGAAATAGGGTGATTTCACCCGGGCTGAAACACAGTCAAACACGGGTCGCGTTTGACTGTGATGAACATCTGTTGGCTCGCTGCCAGATGTGCACAACAGTCAAACGCAGCCCATGTTTGCATTCACCACACTTCTGGACCTCCGGATGCGAGGAGGTTGAGAAGTGTGGTGAAAGGCCACCATGGCCATGGTGAACAGAAAGTAATGTCTTCTTCTTCCCCTCCCTTTTCTGGAAATAAAACCCCTAGTTTATCCTTGCAGGGCTAGAGCTGTCTGATTATTGGGCCTGAGTCGTTACCAACCTCATACCCACACTTCTCCCTAACCCCCTAGGGAGATTACACGTATATGTACAAACATGTAACAGTGAATACTCTTAGAACAACAGCTCTTGTTTAGATCTAGGGAAGGACTAAATAAACTCATGGTCCTGAAGTTGTCTATTCAGAGTTCCCTGCTTAATAGCTTCCTCTCTCCAGGGCTCCCAAATAAACACACTCTGAGCTTTCCAAGCTGATATCAGGAGCTGGATAAGCTATTCTTTTGACACATGTTGTGTCTCAAGGGATTAGAAGATATCTTGATCATTTTATTGCTGCTATCAGTGGTCAATTTTCACCTTCCATCAGGAATGGGCTAACATAAGGTAATGTGTTATCTTCTGGGTAGGTTGAGAAGGGACTATTAACACATCATAACTAGCAACAAATGCAGCAAAGAAGTTCAAAGGCTTACTCAAAGCTCCTGACTGTAGAACTGAATAGAAAAATCCCTAGAAAGATGGCATTTTTGTGACAGTCTCAATAGATAGGATAAGGACTGAACTGACAGGAAACCTGAACTATTAGTTAGTTAATAAAAAAAGGGGGGGCATTGTAATCCGTTTTCCCTGTTTTTATATTGCAAAAACATTTTGAAGGAAATTTTTGACCAGCTGTAGTTAACAAGAGAAACTGAGGCTGCTATGACCCTCCTGGGGATGTCTGTGAGGCCAGTATGTAGGATGATGCATTTCATAAGTGCTTAGCCTAGTGTTTCCTAATTTTTTTGCCTGCATGATCTTATTGTGAGACTTTATTATCTCACACCCCCAAACAATAAATACATGCAACATATATCAAATATCCCTCAGAATCATGACCCAGTCCATAGATGGCACAACACCTCTTGGGGTCATTAGGTGTTACCAGACATAATGGGTAAAAACAGGCATGCAGCATGCAGAACCACTCCCCAGGCCACCCCGGTGGTAGAAAATCACAGATGACACAGCCTGGTTCAGTTTGGGACACTGAACTTATGTGCACATGGTCGGGGAGCTGTCCCGTCACCGCACAGCCCAGTAAGAGCTGGAAGCACAACAAACATGTGGGTGGCCGACCCCACTCACACCCTGATCCCAGAACCCTACCCCCTGCCAGATGGGCAGCCTGCCCCACCCATGCTCTGATCCCACAACCCCACCCCCTGCCAGATGGGCAGCCTGCCCCACCCATGCTCTGATCCCAGAACCCCAGCCCCTGCCAGATGGGCAGCCTTCCCCACCCATTCTCTGTTCCCAGAACCCTTCCAGACAGGCAGCAATGGTGACCAATGAGACACAGCCATAGCGGGTGCAGGTACAGATGTGCCAGCCCTCTGTGGCCTACTCTGGCTCACTTTGGTCCGGTCAGGTGATCTGTAGCCCAGGTTGTGACCTCTATTTGCCGAGATCGCAGCCCAGTATAACCACCAACATGGCCGGGACAATCCTGTGCCAACATCTGGAACACATGTGCAAGTGGGTCTCAGGCTACAGCAAGTCAAACCAGGCCGCAGCAAGCCAACGTCACATCTATTTTACCCAATGATGAACATGCTGCAAAGCCACCGGAAGCTATATTTGGAGATGTTATCATGGCTGCATAGTCAGTTATACAAACATCATTGCAGACATGTGTTGCATCAGCTACCCAATAGTCTCCTCCCAACAGCCATGTGACCGTTCCCTACTTCCTTCTGCCCAATTTTATAACCTGCCCTGAGTTCTTGGGATAGGGTGGGGAAATAAATTGAAATAAATAAATAAGCTGTTTCTATTGTCAACCTAATGAAGTCAGAGACAACCAACTTTAGCCCACCTTAAACCCTCTATAACAGCAGCAACCCCAAGCAGTAAATCTACTCGCAAATGTATAACTGTAATTTTATCTGGCAACACTTTCTCCACAAAAGTCTAAGCGTGGGCTACTTTTGTGCCATCTCTTAGATGACCATGGAGTGTGAAGCAGTGAATATATAGCTAGATATAGCAATGGATATTTGGTGGTAGGAAACTCATGGAGTCCTCCTCACCCATGACATTTCAGGAGCCAACCCATGTTGAACACACGGCCAGTTCTGTTGCCCTCATTTACAAATGTAACAGGTAATCATGTTTATGACTGAAATGAGTAGTTAGTGTTACTTCAAATAGCACTCATGGTAGGGCGATCCCTGTCAGTTCATGATAGGGCAGCCCCTGGGCGCTGGCCAGTCTGTGGGGAATCAACATTTGACCACCATTGGGCTGGGCAGAGTTCACATTAGGGCCAGGGTTACACAACACTCCAATGCCCCAGTATCCAATGAGGATGTGATTCTGGGGTAAGTATTTATGTCCTAAGTCCCCAAACTCACAGGGTGACTTTGGTCCTGGCTTCCAGTCACTCCTACAGCCAGGCCTACACCACCAGTTGTACAAAGTCCATCAGTTATGCCTCCCAACACCTTTAAGTTCTAGGGCCTTCTATAGCCCCGAGTCCATGCAACTAATTCAGGACAGGTCCCACCTAGAAGCAAGCACTTGCAGCTTTCCAGAAGTTGCTCCTGCTGGATACCTTTGTCGATCTGCTCTGATCCTCGGATTTCTTCAGGAGAAGAGCCCTTCTCTTATGGCCACCCCAGGCCAACTGAGCAGGAAGCTTATATAAAGCTTGCACATGCTCAGTGAGGTCCAGTTCAACTGAGCATATCTATGGACTTAGCCTCTGAAGCCTCCTCAAGCTTCTAGTGAGCATGCTTGGGGAGTAATCCTCCCATCAGGTCAGGTCCCCTGTACTCTGCCACACTCACAGCTTGGGAATCTCAGACTTTAGGCCCAAGCACTAGACCACTCCTTCATCCCTTCTTCATTCCCAGAGTGCAGTGAAGTGTTGTCTGTGGGTTGGTGTCAGGCACCAGTCAGGGTTTGGGCAGAGCAGCAATAGGACTGGACTGGGCAGAAGTGACATTGGGGCTGGGACCAAGTGTGAGTCAGAACAGGATGGATATCCGGAACTGAAGTCATTGAGTGGATAGGATAGGAAGCAGGCTGAGGGCAAGTGTCAAGGAAAAGACAAGGAAAAGACAAGCACAAGCCTGTCGTTTCAAGTGGTTCTTGTCAAGAGGTTCTTAAACTGGAGGCAGCAGTGGGTGAGGAATCCCATTATGACCTTATTGCTACAGTCAATAAGGTCCTAATGAAGACCCCATCCTCAATACCATCTCCATCCCACCCTATCTAAGAATCTACATCTACACCTACACCCAGAGTGCATTCAACTATTTCAGAATCTACACCCACCCCCCAACTCCAGTGACAAAGGCCCTTTTTACATGGACTGCAGCACAGAGGGGGTAGGTGTGCATTGTGTTCTGTGTGCGGTGGGTGGGGGTAAGGTACACAGCCATTTAGACAGGCACACAGCCATTTACATTCACCTCCACCCATCAACACACACGGAGCAACCGTCATTGGGTGATTTCAGATGTTACGCGGTCCTGATTCACCACAGTGGATTCCCGGCGGGGGTGAACCGAACAACCACCACCCGTGTTCACAAAAATCCCAGAACAGACATGACAGGAATGGGACCACGGCAGGGAATCGGGTCGGAAGATCACGGGACGAGGCAGCGCAATAGACGTGATGCCGATTCCCGGCCGTGGTCAAAACACCCAGAAGGCGCCGGATCAGCCCATCCTGGCTGCTGCTGCTGCTGTCCCTCCACCACCTCCAGGTGCAGCACAACCGCCTCCTCCCCATCCCATGCCTCTACCGCCGCATCCTCCACCTCCCTTGCTCTCTCGCCCTCCGCTCACCTCTCCCTTATGCCTCACTCCCATCCCCCTGCTGCTGTGTGCCCTTTAAATCTCCCTCCACTGCCTGTGTTGTTGCTCATTGCCTGGCAGCAACGCTGTGTGCTTTGTCCCCGGCTGGGAATCATTTCCTTTGATTCCGGCCGGTGGTTGCTGGCCAGACGTTACTCTTTGTTGGTTCCTGTCGGGAATCTCTTTGACCACGATTTCGGAGATGGTCCGGCAGGGAGCTCTGGAAGCGTGGTTGATTTTGACCCCATGTGGGTATTGACTGTGGTGAACATCTGGCGGCCACTGAACAGATGTTCAGGGCGCTTTGGGCCCACCGCGGGATTGACCGTGGTTCACTGTGGTTGAGCGTGATCTCGTAACGTCTGAAAATACCAATTTTTGCTGGTTGCTCTGTGCATGGGGAATGGGTGGAGGTAGATGTAGATGGGTGTGCGTGGGATATCTCTCTGATATATCTACCTGGATGTCTCAATGTCAACTCAAACTTAACATGGCTAAAACTGAACTCCTTGTCTTATCTTATTAATTAATTAATTAATTAAATAACAGGATTTATATCCAGTTTATTTACAGGATTTATATCGTGCTCTATCTCGCCACAGGTGGCCCAGAGTGGCTAACAACATAATATAAACACAATATAAAACAATTTTAAACACTAAAAAACATAAAGCATAAAAACCACAAACAAACTCTGCCCCTTCCTCCCTCCCCAACCCCACCCAACCCTACCCTTCTCCCTCACCAAATGCCTGATGAAGAACCAGGTTTTGCAGTTCCTACAGAAGGCCGGAAGGTCCTGGGCCTGATGTACTCCCACCGGGAGGGAATTTAAGAGGCACGACATGGCCACCGAGAATGCCCTACTCTGCGTGGGCCCCCGGGAAACCTGGGGGACCTCCATCAAGGTGCCCATGGTCGACTGCAGGGGAGGATCTAGAACCTGGGGACTGAGGCAGTCTCACAGATAAGCAGGGCCCAGGCCATGTAAGGCTTTATAGGGCTGTAGCGGAAAGTCGCAGCAGTAGCTATTTCCACTGGAAACAGCATTTCCGCAATTAGTGGTACAGTGTGGCAGAGGCTTGCATTCCACTAGTTTCATTCTGCTACTTCCGCAGTTTCACTAATTTCATTCCGCTACTTCCACAGGCTTCACAAATAGTGGAAACATGCCATTTTCGCTACTTCCGCCATTCCGCCAGCGCCACAAAATAGCAGAACAACAGTTTTCCGACAGTTTCTGACAATTCCTCAATTTTTCCGATAGTTTACGAATTTGCAGAATGCCGGCGGAATTAGCGGAATGTTGGCAAAAAATCTGCGGTGTGGCGCAGGCAATTCCGAAATGGTGGAATGGAATTGTGGCGTGGTAAAAGCTGATGCTGCTTCAGCACTAAGGCTTTATAGGTTAAAGTCAACCCTTTGAAGCGAACCTGGAAGATTATTGGCAGCCAGTGCAGAGATCTTTCCCCCTCATCCTTCCTCTCCCTCTTCCCTGTCGCTCCTCATCAATGGGGTCACCATCATTCCTGTCCCCCATGCCTGTAGCTTAGACTTCAGCTCCCTGCCATGGCACAGAATTGAGAAATCACCCCCTCCGGAATCGCGCTAACTGGTCAACTGACGTGCTGGCAGATTCTGGAGAGGAATCAGGGGAGGGGGCGGGGCCATGCAGCGCAATGTGCGGCCACACAATCCTGCCCTCTCATGCTCCCTGGCCACCCCCCCCACCTCCCGGGGTATGGACTATGGCCCGGAATCAACGACGGTAACGTCTGCCAATTCTGGGCCATGGAGTCATAACAGATGTGACATTACCATGGTCAACCATGGTGAAACACCCGTGGTTGATCATGGTAATGTAATGTCTGTTGGGCCGAAAAGAGATTCCCACCGGGAGTTCACCCACGGCGGGAATCGTTTTGACCACGTTTCCGGAGCTTCAGGCAGTCGGAGGACTGGAAGTGTGGTCAAAGAGATTCCCACTTGGGGTGAACATCTGGTGGGAATCTCTTTTTGGCCCAACAGACATTATGGTACTGCGGCCACCGCAGGTGGTTTGCCATGGTTGACTGTAGTAACGTAATGTCTGAAATTACCCTCTGTTGCCAAATTATATTGCTTCTCCCTCCATAATATTGCTAAGATTTGCCGTTTTCTCTCTGTCTCCTCTGCCAAAACCCTTGTTCAGGTCCTGGTCATCTCTCGCCTCGATTACTGTAACCTCCTTCTCACTGGCCTCCCCCACTTTCACCTTTCTCCCCTTATCTCTGTCCAAAACTCTGCTGCCAGGGTCATCCGCCTTGCCCATCGCTTTGACCATGTGCAGCCCCATCTCTTTTCTCTTCACTGGCTCTCCCTTCCTGAATGGATCCTGCACAAGCTCCTAGTCTTCACCTATAAAGCTCTTCAAAACCTTGCTCCCCCTACCTCTCTGTACTAATTTCCCTCTGTACTCCAGTCTATGAACTCCGCTCCTCCTCTGTCCCCTTTCTCACCCTCCCACACCTTCTCTGCTCCCCTAGCTGCCTTCATCCCTTCTCCCTAGCTTCCCCCCATGCCTGGAACTCCCTCCATGCCCACATCCACCTTGCCCCCTCCCTTCGTACCTTCAAATCCCTCCTCAAGACCCACCTCTTCCACCCTTCCCTCCTGAATTCCTTGCTCCCCTCACCTAACTCCTGCTGATACCCTCCATTTAGTACAATATGTTACCTGAGGTCTGTGTACTCAGATCACTCAGATCCAGAGTAACTTTGACACCGGATTGGAAGTAGTAGGTGAGGAGCATGAGGTTATGGAGGCGCCGTTCGGTCGATCTTTCTGGGATGAGTTTCAGGAAGTGACGCCAACCAATGCGGTGAATGTTCTGGGGTCTGTTAGGGCCACTAGATGTGAATTAGATCTGTGCCTGTCCTGATTGGTGCAAGCCTCCAGGGAGACTTTGGAGACGGTGCTGGTGAGGGTAGTTGATGAGTCCCTTCAGCAGGGGAGGCTGTGACCCAGTCTCAAGGAGGCTGTGGTGTGCCCCCTGCTGAAGAAGTCATCTTTGGATGTAGATGCACCTGCCAGCTACCAACCTATCTCTAATTTTCCCTTTTTAGGGAAGGTTATTGAACGGGCAGTGGCACTGAAGCTCCAGGTGCATTTGGATAACATCGGTTTCCTTGACCCTTTTCAATCTAGGTTCTGCCCCGGCTATGGTACTGAGATGACATTGGTGACCTTGGTGGACAATCTCTGCCAGGAGATGGATGCAAGATGTTCGACATTTCTGATCCTGCTAGATCTCTCGGACGCTTTTGACACCATGGACCATGGACTGCTGTTGAGACGGTTGCAAGACCTAGGGGTCTGGAAAGGACTGTCCTTGGGTGCTTCCATTCATTCCTCTCATGGAGAAGCCAGCGGGTGGTGCTGGGGGCTGAAACATCAAGCCCCTGGGCCTTATCCTGTGGCATTCAGCAAGGTACGATCCTGTCTCCATTATTGTTTAATGTGTATATGCAGCCCCTGGGGGAGATCATGAGCGGGTTCAGGGTGCGATGTCACCAATATGATGATGATACTCAGCTGTACCTCTCATTTTCAACTGACCCAGGTCCTGCCGTCTCATTGCTTTCCCAATGTTTGGAGGCCATGGTGGATTGGATGAGGCAGAGCAGACTGAAACTAAATCCCGATAAGACAGAGGTGATGGTGGTGGGGAGTGTGGGGGAGGTTCTGGTCCCTCTTGTGGGGGGAGTCCATACTCCTATTGCCCAGCAGGTTCAGAGTCTGGGGGTGGTGTTGGACTCGGGTGGGTCTCCATCTGGATTGGCAGGTGGAGGCAGTGCTAAGACTGCCTTCTTCCAGCTGTATCTGATACGGAGGCTGTGCCCATACATTTCCAGGCCTGACCTGGCCATCCTTATCCATGCCTTCATCACCTCGAGGCTGGACTACTGCAATGCGCTCTACATGGGGCTTCCCTTGTTTCTGGTTCGGAGGCTGCAACTGGTGCAGAATGCGGCGGCCTGTCTCCTTATGGGGACTGGATGATGGGAGCACATAACACCAGTGCTCCATGCTCTGCACTGACTGCCTATAGCTTACTGAGCCAGATTCAGGGTGTTGGTTTTGATCTATAAAGCCCTACATGGTCTGGGCCCCTCATACCTCGGGGACCGCCTCACCCTCTGCACCTCAGAGTGATCCCTTTGGTCCACTGGGGGCACGTTCTTGGAAGTCCCCTGGATGAGACTGGGGGATACAATGTAGAGGGCGTTCTCGGTGGCCAGGTCGTGACTCTGGAACTCCCTCCTGGAGGAAGCCCGCCTGGCCCCAGGTCTGCTGGCATTTCATCGAGCCTGCAAGACCTGGCTGTTCACCCAGGCCTTCAGAGGGGAGGAGGGGAAGGTTGGGGATTGGTTTTTTAAATGTATTGATGAAGTTGTTTTTAAATATTGTTTTTACGGAATTTTGTGTATTGTTGTAAGCCGCCCCGAGATGTCGTTGGCATGAGGGGGAGGCTAAAAAATATGTATAAATAAATAAATACATATCCTCACCACACAGACCAGCCAGCCATCATTCTCGATGTAACCAAGCCAAGCGCGTGCACCTGGGACCTCGCATCCTCGTTAATGTTACACTCCTTGTCTCTCCCTCTGTTCCCCTTCCTTCGTCTCCCTCCCCCACCACCATCTCTCAGATTGTAAGCCCTAGGGCAGGGACCATGTCTATTCCATTACTTTGTAAAGCCCCAGGTACATTGCTTGTGCTATATAAATACTTAATAATAATAATAATAATAATAATTAATATATAACCTTAGCCCGGGCTGTGACCTCAGAGCTCTCCCGGATCACAGTCTGGGCTAGCTGCCAACACGGCTTGGGACAATCCCAGGTCAACATCTGGCACCGCCTGCACACACGTGCAGGCCAGACTCTGGCCAAAACGGCCTGCCATGACATTTGTTAACACCCATTGTAGGAGTATGATCCAATCCCAAGATTGAACAGTCACTCTGTTCTGGGAAAAACAGCTTCTGAAGAAGATGGTTCCAACTGATCAGATGTAGTCTATTTACAGGAAGCCTACCGTATGCAAGATGTTCTACACAATTTGTGGGCTTTGATGGAAACACTGTACGGAAAGCATAACAAGTTAACAGAAATACTTAGCATACTATGCCATGAAAAGCCTCATTAGTTTTTCTTTGATAATTAGCTATAACTGTGTTAAAAATTATTAGCTATAATGAAACAAAGGGACTTTTCAAAGCGAACCAGCATGAATACTTATTGTGAGTAAATTAAATTGAAAAAGCCTTGATTAAGCAATATACACCTAATTTCACATAAAAATGCTGATTTCTCCCTGAAGATTAACTGTGAACTCCATTAATGTGAAGGAAGTTTGATATGAATATCAATTAAACCACCAAAAAGCATAGTTATAAACTGCAATATTAAAGGTTCAAATTAAAACACACACACACACACAGGGCAAAGAAGTTCAGAGATAAGGCTAAGACCATGGTGCTCAAGTATTTGTCTTGTAACCCCAGTTTGAGACTAAAATATTCCTGAACTCCAGACAGTAAAGTCTAGTGTGGAATCAGAAAGCCAAGGCATTGCTCACTTTTCACAGTGTGAGCTGCTAGTTGTTTAGAACCAGAGTTATTCCTTACTGTAGGTGTCAATCTCATTTATTTTAATAGGAACTATGCCACTGTGAAGGGTTAGCACCAGCAGTAAATGTATAAAAGACTGTCCACACTCTCATTCACCTGTTTTCATGTGCGCGTGCATACATGCACAAATACACGCACACGCACACACACACATACACATAGGGTATTTTCAGACATGACGGGGCGGCATTCGCCCCGTCATGGATTCAATCTATTGATCCCCCACCGAGATCACTCCAGCACATCCAACAGACGTGCTGGGTGATCCCGGCGGGGAAACGGAGGGGGTGGGGCCGCGCGGTGCAACGTGCGGCCACACGACCCCGCCTCCTCCACGCTCCCCGCCGCCTGCCCTCTGGGGAGACGGGCGGGCGGGGGGGTCAATGCCACCACAGCATCTGGCCGAATTCGCCGTGGCCCGGAATCCCGCTGATGATTCCGGGCTGTGGCGACCGACCAGACGGTACTTTTCTTTGATCCCCGCCGGGGATCACTTTCACCATGCTTCCCGGGGAATTGGTGTGGCTAGCCCGGGAAGCATGGTTGAAATTGACCCCAACTGGGGATTGACCGTGGCGAACTTCTGGCGGCCGCTGAACAGACGTGCGAGTCACAGTGACCACAGGTGGGTATTCACCGTGGTTCACTGTGATCTTGTAATGTCTGAAAACACCCATACACGCCAGTGTGGCTGCTGCTTCTACTGCTACAGCCTTTGATAACTGTCAGGCTAAGGCTTCAACTACATGTGCAAGTACATTTGAGCTTTCTATTTCCTCCTGTGACCAGGGTTCAGTTTTTGGCTCTTGGAACCAATGGAATGCTCATGTGAGCTCATCAGCTGAAACATCTCAGAAGAACTGCAGGGTGCTGTTATAACTAATAAGTCATTCTGATTCTCCATGCTCAACAGCAATTCTTACTACAGGCACATCTCTCAATCCGCCTTTTCAGAAGTCGGGTCATTGACTTCAGTGGAATAAGTGACTTTGGAATAAGTGATATGAGAATTTTTCGTGTCCTGCAACATTAGAAAAAACACCATATCCTCAGCACTAAACCATTGACTTCCTAGACCTAAGCCAGAAAGTTTGATTCACCTCTTGCTTTACTCCAGTTTTAAACTGATACATTATCATTGATCTCAATCGAATTTTATCGACTATAACTGAAAACAGCTAGTGGTAAATCCACCTCACAATGTGCACTAACATTGATGGTGTCCCCACCACACAGAGGCTGTTTCTGCACAAACATTTCCACAGAATAAATGCCTCTAATACTGGGATTAAATGTTTGTGCATAGACANTCTCCATGCTCAACAGCAATTCTTACTACAGGCACATCTCTCAATCCGCCTTTTCAGAAGTCGGGTCATTGACTTCATTGGAATAAGTGACTTTGGAATAAGTGATATGAGAATTTTTCGTGTCCTGCAACATTAGAAAAAACACCATATCCTCAGCACTAAACCATTTCCCCAGAATAAATGCCTCTAATACAGGGATTAAGTGTTCATGGGATTTCCCCCCCCCCCCCCAAAATATAAACCTTATTTTCTAGGTTTTATTTAATCTGGACTAATATAATATCAAATTTGGCCAAACTGAAGACCCCCCTGCCTCTTCCAAAGAAAATTGCAGGTAGAGTTTACCTCCCCTCTACCCAACATCTCTATGGTATTCTGCAGTCTCTGGTAGCAAAACGTCACAGGCATGGATTTACAACAGAGAAGGCTGCTACCAATGCTGCCTCCTAATCCACTCTGATCCTGCAACAGAGGGAATCCATTCACACCCATCTGCTCCAGTGACCCATGACAACAAGTAACATAGGCACAGCAAGGACATTGGGAGGAGAAGGGCTCACAGGTGCCCACAGAGCAGCCAGGAGTCACACCCAGGACCAGGGAATACTGCCTGTCTCTGCAACATCTCTCACCAAACCCTCAGATTGGCCAAGGTCAAGGAAGGGGATAAGCCTGAAATGAAGGGGGCACACAACATGACCACTATCTCCAAGGGCACTGGCATCCCCACCAATTTGTTGTATTCCCAGAAATCAGAGTGGAAGAAGGTGCTGAAATTCAACTGTGCTGTCTATGTGGCAGAATCCAGTTCCCTTTGGAACTGCCCTGCTTGTCTCCGCTCTTGACACATACAGAATCCCCTCTGGAAATTAATGTCCCAGACAATTAATCACAAGACTGATGCTCTAGCAGAGGCATTCTCCACTTGGTCAGAGTTCTCCAAGGTGCTGAAATTCAACTGTGCTGCACCATGGGATTGATGCAGTCCTCCTTGTGTCTCCTAGGCTGCTTGCAGATGAGCGCACGGGGTGGGGAAACTTCCAGGAGCGGAGATCGCATTAGGAGCAATCCTGGGAAGCTCTGCTTGTGTGCAGGCGTGGGGAGGGTGAATATAGCCCATTTCTAGCATGATTTCCATCACACATTGCAGAGCTCAAAAATCCAGCCCTGTAATGCGTGATGGAAATCGCACTAGAAATGGTCTATACCCAACCCCCCACCCCACCCCTGCACACCAGCAGAGCTTCCTAGGATTGCTCTGACATGATCCCTGCTCCCGGAACTTCCCCCACCCCCGAGCTCGTCTGCAAGTGGTCTTATACCGATATAAGCGTCTACACTGCCATTCTGAAATAGTGCTTTATTCTAGAAAATTAATGATCATGTAGAGAGTTATCCCGGATTGACAATCCCAGGACATCATGCCGGAATTGTGTTTGTGTAGAAACAGCCAGAGACTGCTGGAGCTGAGAAATCCTGGAGTTTGCATTGCCACCACCCGTCATGATGGGACCTCTCTCTGGAGTGCCTTCCTCAGACAAAGATTCCATGGGGCTTTTGGCCAAGTAAGGACTAGAGAACTCTTAGTGCATATGAAGGACAATGGCTTTATAATAAAGTCATTCCCAGACTACATGGTGTAAACACATTAACAATAATACATGTATATGCAACGTAGGAATGTGAAATATACAATGAAGAATCCCTGTTCCCGTTCTCTTTGAAAATCAACATACCTTTCAGTGGTTGACTTTCAGGTTGATAATAAAACTTGGCTTTCAATTTGAAAGATTCCCACGGCTTTAGCAGGAATTCCAGTGGTTTTCTCTGGAAAAAAACATGGAAAACAAATGTAACAATCAGGTTTTCTTTTAGAGATGGAAATTTCTCAGGAAAACCTGATTGTTACATTTGTTTTCCATGTTTTTTTCCAGAGAAAACCACTGGAATTCCTGTTTTCCCAGAAAAAAATAAAACATGGAATTCCAGGTTTATCTGGAAGATTTCCACCAGCAAAAACTCACTGGCAGAGAAAACTAGGAACCCTGCTCATTAGTCCACAGGCCAGCTAGCTTCTCTCTCTTCCTTTACATCCACAGTGGAGAGTGACTGTTTTTCCCCAATGTAAATGGGAGCTTCAGAAATAAATGACACAGAGGCTATAAGTCTTCTTAGACCAATAGACAGTCAACTTTAGCCTTGCAGCTAACAGGACAACACAGCTTAGCTAAATGCCAACTATCCTGATTTTTCCATCAGCTGGTCCAGTGTAAAACCTGGGGTGGACCTTTCTGGATTTGTTACTAATTGCAGGTGCTCCTTAGGGGTGTGCACCAGGCCCACATGTCATTTTCAGTTTTCATTTTCATTATACAAAAATGTCATTTTTGTTATCATTATTAATGACAATGTCATTTTTGTTATCGTTGTTGTTATCGGTATCATTATCATATCGTTATCAGTATCGGTATTGATTCCCGTGAGCAACTAATATCTATCTAAATCTAAGGGAGACCGGGGAAGGGAAAAGGAAACTTATCTATTATCTAATCAATTATTTATATAACTATTCTAATCTAATCTATATGTCTATAATATATATCTATATCTAATCTATGTTGCCTACCGATATATAATGTACATGCGGGAGAAGGGCAGGGAAAGGGAGAAGGTAAAATGTAGAGTATGAGGAAGCAAAGGTCTTGGTAATACAATGATGGCTAGGGCAGATTTTTGTGTGCAAGCACCACAGTTCTGTAAACGCAACCTGACAAGCAGAGCTCTCACAGAACAGAGAGAAAAAGCCTGCCCCCCATCCATTATAAAGGGTTGCAGTGCCCGCTTCCAGAGTCCCGCTGATTAGGGATGGGCAAACAGAATGCCGTTCGGATGTTTGCACATTCAGACGTTCAGTCACTTGGTTTGAAACCCGAGTTCGGGTTCAGCTGTTCGGTTCGGCGAAGTTCGGTTCAGTGGAGTTCGGTTTGGCTGAACTCGGCTGAACATTCAAAAAAGTGTTATCGGTACCGAAACCGAAATCGATTTTTTTCTGATATCGGTGTTTTTGGCTCTGAAACCACCCCCGGTGTCCACCCCTGGTGCCAGGAAATCTGCTCCTCAGCTGCCTCTCCCTTCCAGTCAGGTTTTTCCTGCCCAAAGTCACATTTTTCCCACCCCTGAACTCATCCGAATTCATCTAAACTTTTCTGAACTGTTCAGAAGTTCGAGAGTTTGGTTCAGAAGTTCAGTTTGGTCGTCCGAACTGGCCAAGTTCGGGCTGAACTCTGAACTTCTGAACCATGTTCGCGCATCCCTACCGCTGATTGGTTGTCGGAGGCAGCAGGCATTGAGCAATCACTAGAGTGCCATGAGACTGCTGGGGCCTGCTTGCACTGCTCATTGGCCAGTGATACATCCATCAGATACCGCTGAGCTGCTCACCCCTCCCAACACAGGCACAGTTTAAGAGTTCCACCCTGTTTAAGGCTCCGAGATGTCTGCTCCCTCCTCCTCTCTCCACATTTTCCCTCCAAAACCCAACTGCCACAGCACTAATAAAAACAAAAATGAAAACAATTGTCGTTTTCGTTATTGCAATAACAAAAATGAAAATGACAATTTTCATTATCATTATTCTAATAACGAAAACAACATGCACCCCCCTAGCGCTCCTACATGCTGGTTAGGATTGTGGAGCAAATGGCAATTGGAGCATTCAATTGGATTGGGATGCTTGAATACTCCACATGGAGCTTTCAAGTAGGTGGCCTGAAGAGGTGGTCCACTGCAGACCCTATAATATTAATATATATATTACTGTTAGCAAATAGAGCTGGGCTCTAGAAATCCAGATGCCTTGAAAAGCACCCAAAACATCCAGATTTGTGGGGGTCCAGAATTGTGGGGACAAGGTACAGCTCTGGGAGCTCTCAGCTTCTGGAGCTGCTGTTTTTCTTTCCTGGAGTTGGAGTTTAATATTGATAGTACATAGCGTTTATATTCTTTCATACATACGGTTGGGAATCCTAAATGAACTCGCACCATTGGAGGCCCATTAACTCTTAGTATTACAGCTGTAAACAATTTACATTAAGAAAAACTGACTTCAAACAGTCATTTGAGTTCAGTTTAGAACAACCCATGTGTCCTTTTACCTTGGCTGCTTCTGACACCCAGTGACAGATATACAACTCAGAATTCCCTACAGCTGGATTGCACACAAATGAAAAGAAATGTAACACCCTGGAGTGTTCACCCTACACATAACTATAGGGCCTTTCAACCTTTTATTACAGATTTTTATTTATTTATTTAAATTTATATGCCACCCTTCCCACAGTGGCTCTGGATGGCTTACAACACATACCATACCATAAACGAAACATTAATAACATTTCTTTAATAAACTCCCTCCCAGTCCCTAACAAACCCTCCCCACAACCCTCAACCCCACCTAAAGCCTCCAAACCAACTTCTGTTTATCCCCACCTGTCAAATGCTTTTTGAGATAAGAACATTTTGCACTGCCTCCAGAAGATGCTTAGGCCTAGACTCAAGCAAACCTCCCAGGGGAAGGAGTTTCACAGAATACAGCAACAGATAACACCTTCATCCCATGGACAAGGGTAACGGATGGATCCTGCAAGAGGGTGTCCCCAGCCAACCGTAGGGGCTTTAATGGAACATGGCAGGACTGACAGTCTCTCAGATATATGGGACCCAGACCATTTAGGTCTTCAGAGGTCAAAAGCCAGCACACTGAATTGTGCCCAGAATGCTATAGGAAGCCAGTGCAGAGTTTGGAGCACTGGTTCCTGGTGACTCGTTCCTGAAAGGAGCCGAGCCACCCCATTCTGCAGTCACACATTGAGCACATTACAGTAATCTAGTCTCAAGGTGATGAAAGCATGGATGACACGGATGACAGTGGCCAAATCCAAGTCAGAAAGAAAAGGCCGCAGCCTTCTCACCAAACGGAGTTGGTGAATAGTGCTCCTGGCCACTGCTGCAACCTGATACTCCAGGCACAGTGAGGGATCCAAAAGTAGGGCTGATGCGGCAGCAGCTGATACTGCACCGCGATTCCATTCTGCCATTTTGGTATTGCCCATACCACACCACGGCTTTTCTGAGGACATTCCGCTAATTCTGCCAGCATTCTGCGAATTATGGAAAAATTGCAGAAACTGTCAGAAAACCGCTGTTCTGCTATTTTGTGGCGCTGGCAGAATGGCAGAAGTAGTGAAAATGTCATGTTTCTGCTATTTTGCGAAGCCTGTGGAAGTAGCGGAATGAAATTAGCAGAACTGCGGAAGTAGCAGAATGAAACTAGCGGAATGAAAGCCTCTGCCATGCCGTACCACTAATTGTGGAAACGCTGTTTCCAGTGGAAATAGCTACCACTGCGACATTCCGCTACAGCCCTATCCAAAAGCACTCCAACATCAATCCTTGTCATGATTGAACTTCAGTCACTCACCAAGACTGCAGGACCTGGGATATACAAAGAGGGGGTGCTTGAAACAGGAGAGGGCAGTTTGAGGGACTTGGCAGAAGACTGCAACTGAACCTTGGGAAAAACTGTAAACTAAACAGCAGTTTTGTGGAACCCTGTACTTTGGGGGTCACAGTAATATTGTTTTGGGGGGCACTGCAGGTGCTGTTGGATTTTCCCATCTATTCTTCCTCAACTGGTAAATCTGCACATAAACAGATTTCTACACAAACCATAAGATGTAGTCTCTCTCTCTTCAGAAGGAAATCAATTCAGAAAAGGCTGCCCTAAAACTTCCCACTGCTCAGGGAAGTGGGAACAGCATAATAAGAGGTAGCTTGGGAAAAAGAGATGGTTGGTACTTTTGTCTAGCTCTAAGAGTTCAGAAGGGTATAAGAGGTTCTTTTAATTTGCCTTTTAAAGAAATAAATTAAATCACTTGTTCTCATACAGAAACTGAAAAACATAATCATATTAAGCAGATATTTATCTTTATTAACATCAACCTAATACATTTACATCTTCACATCAGTTTAATAAAACTTATTCACATCAATTTTCACCTACTAATCCCACTTCATTTCACCTGAAAAGAATCTCAGACTCTCTATACACTATCCACAGTTAAAAGAGCCAGTTGAGTGGCTCCCAAACTGCAGTCCACAGGTCACTGATGCTCCATGGGGCCATGGTAAGTGGTATGGAGTGGAAAACAGCTATGGCATCAGATATGCAAAGAAAGCTTTGGCTTTTACTGCCCCTGATACCATGGCCATCTCTTGGAAATGACCACAGTGTGGTTTCTATTTGGCCAGCTCCTGGGCATTAAGTTCATCCCTCATCCTTCAATTTTTTCCTCTGCTCCCCATGCCCAGGATGGCCACATAAGAACATAAAAAGTTCCATGTGTGGTCCTTCTATCCCAGTATCTCCAGCAGTGGCCAGCTTTGGTTGCTCTGAGAAGTGCACAAAAAGTAACAGTGAAATGATACCTTCCCTCAGATTCACATCCATCCTCCAACAGACAATGGTATAATCTCCTTTTCTCCAATCCTTGTTTTTAACTCACATGTGCTATTCGTCTTCCTGTTCTCATAGCAGGAATCAAAGCTACCAACCTTGTGCAGTCATGGCCAAAAAAACAAGCTATGTCGTTCGCAACCATTTCCAGCAGTTGTATGATGGGCAATCAGTAATTTTGACATTTGACAGTGGACCATTGGTAAAATAAATAAATACATAGAGTTGGGAGCCGCTTATCTAGTCAGCAGCACAGATGTTCCAGATGTAAAGTCACTCTAACTTCTCAGTATGTTGTTACCTTATGATTATACCCATGTAGGAGATCTTCCAGGATTCCCTCTCCGCCCCCCCAAAAATAATGAAAATCAAAAGAGATTAGTTGAGATTATGTCCTTCCTAACAGCCTGTAAAACATCATATACAAATCAAACATAACCCACAACTAGGTGCCTTCCACAATGTCTCTGAAACTGGTTACAGGTGATTTGATTTTTCACATCTGTAATTTAAAAACAGCAATGTACTTTTCCCAAAACTGTTTAAAATGTTCTGCCTCAGTATAAGACCTCCTTTTCCAACTTTCAGCCTGGGGCAATTTCTTTATTTTATTTTTTTCAACAGCTCAGTTAAAAACCCAGGAAAATACAGGTTTATAATGGAAACAGTGGCGTAACTCGAACTAATGGTGCTATTCTACTGGGCACTGCTATAATAAATGTTATATAAAATAGAGAGTCCCTGAGAAAGTCAGTGGTGAGCAACACCAAGAAAAAGCAGGCAGTGCATCTGTAGGGCTGGGATTCTTGAATGACAAAAATACAATGGGCTCTAGCTTGTAACGAATCTAAACAGTTCCTATGCCCAAAGAGTGTATAAATGCAGAATATGAGCCATTCTATGGGGAAATGATGGGTTATTAAGGTATAGAATTTAATATCATTGTCAATCTATAAAACTTTTACAACCTAGTCTTATTTGCACAGAGATTACATCCCCAAAGCTCAGTGCCAAAGACACATGTTAATAAGCTCACAACTTTTAATTAAGCAATATGTATAAGTAGATTCCCATTAAGCTGTGATTTGTGGGCTAGTTCATTACAGTGGGTTTCAGCCACAAGACACATATTCAATACAAATCAAGCAGGCTGCATATTATCCCATTTAATGTGAGCCTACTTGCAATATTTTATCACCAGTTCACATTGGTGGTTTAGAGAACTATATTTTTTCTAACATTGGGGGCAACGACCAGAACCTTATAATGACCCCATGTTGCTTGCCTAATGAAACTATCCATCTGCATTATTTGCTTGTAATTGGCAATTACTCATATAGTTAATCATAGTTCTATAATACAAACTCTCTCTGGATAGAGTGGCATCAGCAGATCAGTAAAGATATGTTCCTCCAATCTGAATAGTGTAAGTGAAATAAGGAATGAAAAAATAAACAAATCAGTACATATTTCAACAACATGAAATAATAAAATTCACGTTTCACTTCAACAGTATTAAATATCAAATTTGCCGTGTCTTAAATGATCATACCTTATTTGGAAATGATCTTCTTGTTTATATTGCACTTTCCTCATTCAAAGTGCTTTACAGTCATTAGTTAGTTCACCCTCACAACTATGGGTGAAAACAGACATGACGCTAACCACCCTTTAACCACCCTTGATGGTCAGGGCTGCATAGGGCACCAATAAAGCCCTGCAACATGCATAAATAACCACCAAGGGTGGTTAGCATCATGTCTGTTTTCACCCGTAGTTGTGAGGTAGATCATTAATACTCCCAATTTACAGATGAGGGAACTGAGGCAGAGAAATAGAGAATTTCCCAAGGACACCCAGTGAGTCAACATCTAAGATGGAATTTGAACCCTGGTCTCCCATTTCTAAGTCCATTGTCTTATCCACTAAACTACCAGCTGTTGAACAAAACGTTTAAACTCTTTTTTAAAAAGAGAACTGGTGGTATGATAGAGTGCTCTGTCCTTACTGTATTTATTAGGACAAAGTGTCCATTGATTTGTAATGGGAATTTGTAGTGTAAACTTGGTGAAAGAACTGAGGGTGTATCCTATAAACTACTTGATCCAGTGTTATCCCATAGAAGCCAAGCTTCATGGATCACCCCAAACAATCCATCAGTATGTACAGTGGCTTCTGGGATAAAAAGCTAAGCAAGTGCTTTTCTTTAAAGGCATGATGGTGGCTTGCTCTGTATTAGGGGTGAAATAATTATTCAGCACAAATACTGAATTCAAGGAATTTGGTGTGTTTATATCTGTTTTAACAAAGGGTAAGGCCACACGAGACATTAACCCACATTGGGTGACCTTACCCCACATTAGCTCATGGCGCAGCTGACCTTCAGGCTGCTGGCTGCCAGATATTCACCCACTTCCACCCCAGGACGGTCGGTTGCTATGTGAAGGCTGGTGACACTTCGTGGGCTACTGTTGCCCCACCCAGGCTAATGTGGGGTAATGGACTGCCTCCCCGGCAGCCTGGTACCATGAAGCCCTGCCCCATGGTGAGTTCCACTGGCATCACAGAGTCACGGGTATAGTTTGCCATTCCTGTGCAGCTATGTCATGGAAGGAAGTGAGATGGGGGGGAGGGGGGGAGCTTTATGCCTGCTCATTTGGACAGCTCCTTGGCCCACCCTGAGGTATGGCAAGATTTGGACGGCATCCCGCCTGCCTGGTTTCCCCACAGGGAGACAGATTGTTTGGCCTGCTCTCCCCGCTGTCACAAAATGTGGCATCTGCATTTTCCCTGCCTTGGGCAGGCAAGGGATCTGTCTGGCCCCATCTCATGTGGCTTTACCTAAAGAGGATACAAAATGTTATTTCCTTCCCACTTCATTTGCAGCTCCAAATATTCCTTTTCTTATCTTCATGTTCAGTATTTCAGTTACTTCTGCATATTGGCATTTGAGTACCTGGTAGATCTGAAATGGGTAATGGGTTCATTATTCACAGGTAATATTTACGTTTTCATGTAGACTATCATGTAATTAAATGATATTTATGGCTGAAACAGGTACTCACATATCCATTTTGGGGGTATTCCATTTGGGGATTTCCTGTTTTATTATTTTGTTAGTTTGACCATTTTGGATTTTCAATTACATCATTTTCTGCAATTATACGTGCAGAATAGTGCTCATATTGCCAAAATGACGCAACTGAAATATCAAAATCACCGAACAACTGAAATAACCTAACTGAAAAGCCTTAACTAATTTTTTTTAAGAAAAACTTTGCAATAGTATCTTGTAATTCAGTAATTAATTTTCCTGGAAGGCCACAGAGGAAGGAACAACAAAGGAGGGAATCAGAAAATACACCATGTCCACCTACTTTAAAGGATGCCTTCAAAGGGGCCTGAGTCACAGTGTCCCCATAATCCTGTTTATTTCAATATGATACAGGCATAAATGTGAAATAATAACACAATGTATTATTATTATTATTATTATTATTATTATTATTATTATTATTCCATAGTGCATTATTATTATTCTTGTTCCTCTGTTGCTTAATGTGTTTCATCCTGGGTAGGAACAATAAATTAGATAAATTGCAGCTTGCTCTACATTGGTGCAACTTGGGTACTTAATAGCATTCTGTGGAAATCACAAAAGCTATGTCCAATGCCAGCAGCTAAGCAGTTAAAAAACACGCTCCTGCAGCCAGCAGAAAAAGCTTGGACTCAAGAAAAATACCTAAACATTTAACTGTTGAGACAGGAGCAACATTACAACCATTAAAATCAAATGTCAAGGAAGGAACAGTGCCTATTAGCTTTTGGAAACCAAAAATGAACAGTACGGTGTTATCAAACAAATGGCTTGCGCTATCCAATTATTAACTTCCGATAAGCGCCATGTCAGTTTTGAAATTGCACAACTGAGTCCATGAATGAGGAAAAAAATAAATCTGTGTCATCCCCATAAGCATGATAAAAGAAACCCAAACCGTTACAATTACAGCCTAATTACCCAGACAAACTGCTCTCATTTCAGAGCTACGGGAAAGAGTAAAACGTCTACATATAACACCACCCTGCACAGTAGCTCTTGACTGACGATTTCATAGGAAGCTATATTTCTCTCCAATTCTCCATCTAATCCCCAAAGCTCTAGGAAAATCATGTTTTAGGATTCCTTCTGTAAAGCAACATGAAACACTTTCGCTATAGGTGAAATCTATACAGGGATGCAGAACTCAGGATGGTTGCAGCACAGAAAATCCATCATGTTTCCATTGTATTTGGAATGGGAAGCTACAAAGGGATTGCACAAGGGACTCTGTCCTCATCCACTGCCCATATTCAAATTGTGAGAGGGTACTTAAGGATATTATCACTGTGTTTGTGATTTTTCAGATCTAATGGTTGTACAATTATTACTCAGGCTATGTTCAGACATGATATTGTCAGTGAAGGACCAATGTTTGTCTATACTATGTAGTAACTTACTCCTAGGACCCTGTATATTCTGTGTTTCCTTCCTTGGTGGATGTGGGTGGCACTGCTGTTTGAGGTGATTAAAGTTTGCCTACTTCAATCAAGGGGTAGGGAAGGAAAGAAGGAAAATATAATAATGGTAACATACCCCTTAGCTTCCCAGTTTGAGCAAATTGGTTGTGAGAACATTAATTTTATTTTTGAAAAAAGTTAATTATACTTTTCTAACAAAAAATATAACAAAGATAGAAAATAATAACCTTTGATCTAAACACCACTAAGTGAACAAATAACATAACTCAAGGACAATGGGACTAAGTACACTATCTTCTTTAAACACCTCTGCACTTATTCCAGACCTAGAAAGTATCTTTTATTGGACCAATTACTTATGGTGAGAGTATGAAAGCATTTGAGCCACACAGGACCTTCCTTGGGCATTTAGCTACTGATTTCCATGGGAACTGGATTGCAGCCATTGGGTAAAAACAAATGTTACTGCACTACAGCAGCAACCCATTCCAGCTCAGGTGAGGAAGTTGCCATTGACATCCGGACTGGGTCAAGCCATAGAACAAATGTTCACATGATCAGGGGGCTCAGAAAAGGACAAACGTGTGGAAGGCAAGCCAGCCATGCCTCTGCACCCAGCACCCAGCACCCTTCCATGACAGGCAATCATGGTAACCATGACGGCTGCCATGGCAGCGAACCATGGCAGACATGATCTGTGCCAGCGAGAACAAACGTGCTAACATGCTCTGGCCCGCTTTTCCCTAATCCAGTGGGCAGTAACCTGGGCTCTGACCTCAGCCATTTGCTGAAGTGAGAGCCTGTGCTAGCCACCAGCACACCCAAGGTCAGTCTAGGTGAACATCTGGTGGCCCGACAACAAATGTGACATTGATCTGCATGCCAAATCAGGACAGGTTAACTGTCATGTTTGTTTTTACCCATAGGTTGCAATCCTGCAGCCCTCTCAAACTGCACCTACACGGGGTGTATTGCAAAAATGCAGGGGCTCAGATGCACATGTGCACCACGCTGGACAACAGCATGCCCCTTCCGATGCAACCCCCCGAGTCCACACACCCCACAGCCCGGGGGATGGAACAGGAGCCGTGTCTTCTCCATCCCCTCGACTGCAGTATGTGTGAGCTCAGGTGGTAACATCAGAAGGGGCGCACTGTTGCCCCGCACGACATGCCCGCCATCCAGCTCAACACTGCACCTGCCACTGGCATAAGTCAGCTGTAGGATTGCACCCATAGTCTTTAGTTCTGACTTGTTATATGCCTGAGGAAGGACACTATGTGACCTGAAAGCTTGCACACACTCACCAACTTAAGCTGGTCCAATAAAAAATATCATCTGTACTACTTTGTCTCAATCTCATTTGAGACTTAATATTTAGCCTGTTGTCCTGTGGGGTGGTCATACTGGAGCTCTTTTTCAAGTCTTTGGAAATCTCCTCTCCCCCAACACGTACCTGGGGGGGGGGGGGGTTTGTTTCCATCTATTCTGAAAGGAAGGAGGCTGCAGAAGGGGTTGTTGATGGGGAGAGCTTCTCTCAGTTCCTCCTGGCAGGTAGGAAAGGGTTAAAAGAAGGGAGTGAGATAGTAAGGGAGTGGGAAGAGTTTGAATTTGAGCCACAGTTCTGGCCCAGAGCTCTGAGGTGGGAAAAAGAAGGGTCAGGAGCTCGCCTTCCTGTTCGCTATAGTTAGCTGGGCATGGAGGGAAGGCAGGCATTAGAGGCATCTCCAGGACATGCTAGACTCACTCACCCGCCTCCTTAGACTGGCACTACAGGCTCACCAGTCACCTGAATTGTGGCCAGGAAGGAACTTCTTCCTCATGAATGCAAATTGGCTGAGCCTCAGCCTTCCTTGCGGTGCCATTCCCCTCATACATCGCAGCTTGTGCAGTTAAAGGGGTGTTCAAACGACCAGTGTTAGCTACCACAATTTGTCATAACACAGATGGCCAGTGCCAAGGGGATCGGCGGAATGCCTCAAACCACTGGGCCTAGCCACAGTCACGAACTTGGCAAAAAGGAGAGTTAGGGACCAGGCAGCACAAGAGGAAGGGGCCTTGCTAATGACACAGAGGATGGCACCCCTATATGAACCATTCAAGGCTCAGATCCCAGGGGAATACTATATTTTTTCATGGTTAGATGCAGAGAAAAGGTGGACTTTTTCAAAATGAGGGCAAATTCTTTCCCCTCGGCGTTGGTGGAGGGGAGGTATAGGAGAACCCCCCGGGACCAGAGGATATGTCAGCTATGCCAGATGGGGGAGGTGGACACACTAGATCATATCCTTCTCAGATGCCCCCATTTTTGGGGTCCTCGGCTGAGGTACCTTATGGGGTACATCAAGGGACCGGTTCTATCCAAAGAGGCAATCCGAAGTTTCCTAAGCCCAGTAGATTCAGGACAGTCTAGGGTGGTAGCGGGTTTTGCCCAAGTCATTCTACTTATGCGGCGGGCACTCAATCCCTGAACGTAGGTGGTCAGAGACATATATTGACTACCGTGGTAGGCAGGGGATGTGTGAGCTTCAGCAAACGAGAAATAAATTATACAATTCCCCATATTAAGGCAAGGTAGTGAAGGGTGTGTATCCCTTCTTCGTGCCAAGAGAGCCAACGCCCCAGTCCTATTTATGACAGAAGATAGGCTGGGGCAGCATTATACGATAAGGAGAAGGTGGGAATAGGGAATGGTTCTAATACGAGCTGCCTTTATAGGGATAGATGACTCGCCAGTATCCCGTGACAGGCTACCAGATAGCAAAGGATGGTAGGCAGTACAGGGAATACCAGAGGGGATGACGGGGATGTATACATACCTTTTTAAAGTAATCAAATGTTTATAAAAGATTGTATATAGCTTTATGGCCAAGTGCATATTTCTATTTTTAATTGATGTATTGACTGAGTTATGTCCTGTTTTGATTGTAAAAGCCCATGGCTAAACAATAAAATTTTGGTTGAGTGCCAAGGGGAAAGAAGCTCATGGCAGAAGGAGGAGACAATAACTATGGAAATTGGAGCAGTGCACCTCCTTACAAGATGAGGGTATGGGTATTGCTGATCAGAGGATATGCTACCCACGGCTCTAACCCTTGGGGAGTGGGATGGCACTGCTAAGCAGGATACATGTGGTCTCTTGCTGGTGCCAAAACCATCATCTCTTCCTTGGGATCCCACCATAGGGGGTTCGGAATTAACAGAGATGGATTGTGGAAACCATCAGGGATGCAGAGCTTGGGCACTGGGAACTCAAGTTGGAAACGTGGGTGGGAGTGTGATGCTGGTTTTGTTATGGCGGTTTGGTATCTGTTAGCCCCACTTTTTTCCAGACTTTTGTTAACAATAAAGAAGTTGTGGCTTGTTTTACCCAAAGAATTGAGTGTATATAGCTTCATTCAATGCTGTGGGGACAACTGAGGAACCACAGCACTTTATTGAAGTTACTCAGTACATTTTAGGACTGAAACATGGATTAAGGATAATTAGACTCAAAATGTGAATTATTCTTGAGAGGAAATACAACTCTGGCATTCTACCTTTATTTAAGTAGGATGATGACATATCATTGACTACCTACCCATACTGTGGATCTTCAAAGACTGAAAGGTGAACTTGACAACAATGGGTGATTTCAGATGCGACAGGGTGCCTGTTGGCTCCGTCATGGAATCACCTTTTGATTCCCTACCAGAATCAAAAATTCATTCAGATGGGTAATCTGGGGGGGGGGGGCGGGACTGCATGGCGCAACATGTAGCTGCACAGCCCTGCCCCTCCCCCCATGCTCCCCCAGCCGCCCGCCCTGCTGGAGATAGGCAGGCGCAGCGGTAAATCTGGGCGCAGCGGCCAATCTGGCTGCTGCGCCTGATTTCGACCCGGGGTCTGGGCCGTGGTTCAATTAACCATGCATTCAGAGATGGTGCCCGGACCATCCTCAAAGCGTGGTTATTTTGCTCACCACCGGTGGTTCACCGTGGTGAACATCTGACGGCATGCAAACAGACATTACAGGACCATCCACCACTATGGGGGATTCACCATGGTTGAGTGTGGTATCATAATGTCTGAAAATACCCAATGTTCTTGAATGGTGTAAAAAGAAAAAAGAAAGAGGAATTATTTAGGGTGATGAAAGGAGTATAATTAAGAGTAACAGTGAAATGAAAACAAAGAAATTTAGGTTGGCTACTGGAAAACTCCAGACTACTGTATTTTAGAAGAAACTGATGGAAGCCCTGTCATTTGAATTATTTAAAAATGCATTAGAAGTAATGGGTATTTTCAGATGTTACAAGATCACAGTGGGCATTTTCAGACGTTACGAGATCACAGTCAACCATGCTCAATTCCGCGTGGTGGCTTTGATCTCCTAACGTCTGTTGGGGGAAACATCCGTTTCCCCCCAGATGTTACCACGGTATGGAATTACATTCACCATGCGAGCGGCCGAAGCGGAGGGACCAGCGGCTGCCGCATGTGGAATGCAATTCCATGCCGTGGTGAATCCTGGCGTCTCGTCTGGTCGGGCGCCATGGCCCAGGATCACCGGAGGGATCCCGGGCCGTGGCAAATCTGGCCCGACACGGCGGCCTCATTGACCCCACCGCCCGCCCGTCTCCCCGGAGGGCGGGTGGCGGGGTGCGTGGAAGGGGCGGGGCTGTGCGGCCGCACGTTGCACCACGTGGCCCTGCCCCCTCCCAGATTCCCCCTCGGTATCCCCCCAGCACATCTGATATGGCGTGACAGGGTGATCCCGGGGGGGAATGAATTCGGTGATTTCGGTACGGGGCCAAAGGGCCCCGTAACATCTGAAATCACCCAGTCAATCACAGTGAACCCGGGTTAATCCCATGGTGGGGTCAAAGCACCCTGAATGTCTGTTTTGTGGGTGCCAGATGTTCACCACAGTCAATCCCCAGCAGGGGTCAAAATTAACCACGATTCTGGAACTCCAGCCCGGACCATCTCCAAAAGCGTGGTCAAAGCGATTCCCACTGGGGAACAACAGAAAGTAACATCTGAACGGCAACTACCGGCCGGAATCAAGCAAAATGAATCCTAGCCAGGGACAAAGCATGCAGCGTCACTTCCAGGCAACTAGCAACAACACAGGTCGGGGAGGGAGATTTAAAGGGTAGACAGTGTGGCAGGAGGATGTGGTGGGATGGAGTGAGGCAGAAGGGAGAGGAGAGCGGTGGGAGAGAGAGCAAGGGAGGAGGTGGAGGTGGAGGTGGAGGAGGAGGTGGTGGTGGTGGAGGCACAGGTGGAGGAGGAGGTGGTTGTGCTGCACCTGGAGGCGGTGGAGGGACAGCATCAGCAGCAGCCGGGACAGGCCGACCCAGTGCTTGCTGCCGACCCAGGGGATGAGGCATCCCGGAAACGGGTAAGGGGACCGAAGGGTGGGGCAGCGGCACAGGGGCACCAAGGCTGGTGGGTGGGCTGGCAGGGGGGGGAAAGAGGGAGGGACTCGGGGCTGTAGCAGTCCAGTAACCACCACCCCCTTATGACCCGCAGACACGGAAACAGTCCTGGGAGTCTGAGCCCCCAGAGGAGAGGGCCAGAGGGCAGGTGGAGGAGAAGGAGGAGGAGGAGAAGGGGGAAGACCCCGACCCGGAGGACACCCACGGGAGACGGCCGTATCATCGAGGGGGGCAATGGGGGCACAGGGAAACTGAGGACTTTATTTGAATCTGGGGGACCCTGGAGCACCAGCTGGAGCTGGCAGTCAAACAATGCAATGAGCACGTCTTCAAGGAGATCGTGCGGGAAATGGAGGTGGCAGGGCATCACAGGACAGTGGCACAGTGCCAGTCAAAGGCCAAGGAGCTGAAGAGGGGGTACATGGCCATTAAAGACAACAACTGGTGGTCTGGGCACGGAGTCCAGACCACCTCCTATTATGACGCCCTGGACCGCATCCTACACATGAAGAGGTCCATTGTCACCCCACGCCTCGTGGGGAGCGCTGTGGTCCAGGGCAGGGAACAGGCTGAGGTACCCCCTCCCCTTGCCACCTCCAGTGAACACAAAGGCTCCAAGAGCCCTGCCCCCAAGAGGAATGCCCCAGGACCTTGGGGATCAGCAGGCCCCCCTCGCATGCCAGCCCCAGGAGCCCCCAGTCGATCTCCATAGTGGGAGGATCTGAGGCCGGCACCCTGATCACAATCAGCCAGCGGACACAGGGGGACCTCATCCACACCGAGGGGCTGGTCTCGGAGGTGTCTGAGACTAACATCGTGGGTAAGCAGGTGAGTGGGACGGACCATGGACTGGGGGGAAGGCCCAAGGGGGGGAAGGGGACACATGGGCCATGGGCCTGGCTGCAGCAACCCCCTTGCACCCCATATCCCAAAGAATGTGCCTGGGGGCCACTGGGGGACATGGACCAACGACCCCCCCCACCCCTCCCTATTCCCACACAGGTCATGGCATGCCCTGGCACCTGTGACAGCCTGGCAAGGGGGGTAGAGGTGAGCAGCCCCAGGAGCAACCAGAGGCCCCAGGTGAGCCAACATGGCAAGGGGGGGAGCGGGGAGCCAAGGTGGGGAAACTGGACCCTGGGTTGGGGTGGCCACAGGGGGCAAGCCAGGGGAGGACACCAGCCACCCTCCCAAAGGGGGGGACAGGGGCCCCCATCCATGGCACGGGAGGGGGGAGGGTGGCTGGGGCAGCTAACCATCCCCTACCATGCACCCCAACAGGGAAACCCACCGGGGACCAGCAAGGTGGACCCATGCCCCCAGTCCAATGGATGAGGGCGCACCGGGCATGGGTATGGCACTGAAGGGAGGAGCAGGTGGAGGACATAGTACGCTCCACCACGGAGCAGGGGATGCGGATGATCGAGGCCATCGACCGCATGGAGACGGCCACCGAA
Organism: Sphenodon punctatus; assembly: GCA_003113815.1. NCBI lineage: Eukaryota > Metazoa > Chordata > Lepidosauria > Sphenodontia > Sphenodontidae > Sphenodon > Sphenodon punctatus. The sequence goes on along the minus strand of QEPC01007433.1, from coordinate 2,631,396 downwards.
AGGGCCATGCAGCAGGCAGAGGCCAGGGACCAGAAGCTGCAGGCAGAGGTGTGCCTCGAATTGAGGCAGGAGTGCCGGGAGCACAGCAGGCAGGTGGAGGCGTTCGGGTGACTGGAAGAGGGCATAGACTGGATGGTCAAGGAGCACTCAGCAAAGATGAACGGGTCACATGACATAGGCACCTCGCTGCTCCTACACGTGGGTACTATGAGTGCCTATGTGATGGCAGCCGCCCCACCAAACAACCTGACTGCCCCAGCCCCGATGCCAGGCCCCTCAGCGCCACCACCACCTCCGCTGCCACCCCAGCCACTGGTGCGCTCACTGGTGCTGCGCTACCGCCTACCGGTCCCTGTAGGCTTCTGGAGGGAACTGCCATCCAGGGTGGCCCCTCCAGCCCTGGGCCCACCCTTCCACCACTGCTGGACCCTCAGGACACCGAGGCCTCCCAGCATCACTGTTGGGGACACAGACAGCGGGTGGGAGAGGAGCTCCCAGAGCTCCATGGTGCCCATCGGACGACCGCGAGGGAGGCCCCGGAGATGGGAGGGAAGGGGGGGATGGGGGGAGGGGGAGGGAGGCCTGAAGGGGGGTATCACTGGGAGGTGGGGAGTGGGCAAGGTGGTGGGAGCACTTGTAGAAGGGTGAAACAATAAATGCATGGACACCACATTCGCCTCCGTTCATCTGTTCATAGGCCCGGTGTCAAGAGCACATAGGTGTGTAGGGGCGCAGCCAGGTCACTGCTGGGGGTCCCAGAGTGGTGGTGGGGGGAATGTGCGGCCCTAGCCCTCGGCCTCCCGGCTGATCTGCCTCACCAGGGTGGCATGGATGCGCTTTACGTATCAGTAATCCCGTGGGTTCTCTGCGTTCACATAGAGAGGCACAGCGCCAGGAGGGCACCGGGGCATGGGGTAGTCGAGGGCAGCCCCCTCAGACTCACACATGTTGTGCAGCACACAGGAGGCTTCGATCATGAGGGAGGAGGTCTCCACTGTGTAGTCCAAGCAGCCCGCGAGGCTCCTCCAGTGCTGCTTGAGGGCCCCGAAGGCCCTCTCGACCACAGTCCTGCTTGCACACAGGCAAGTATTGAAGAGTGCCTCCACAGGGTTCCTGGAGACTGGGTACGCCTTCATCAATCAGTGGGTAAGTGGGTAGGGTGGGTCCCCCAGGATGCAGGGAGGCATCATCACCCCCTCGATCCAGGTCATCCCTGTGTCCGCGAAGTCTCCGCGGTACATCCGGGAATAGAAGGGAGAGATGGTCATGATCCAGGCATCGTGGCTGTGACCAGAGTGGCCAGTGTAAATGTCTATGAACCGACCCTGGTGGTCCATGACCACCTGCAGGTGCAGGGAGTGGTACCCATGTCTGTTGACATATGCCGAGGCCTCCCCAGAGGACAGGCGCAGGATCTCTATGTGGGTGCTGTCCACGGCGCCTATGTGTTGGGGAATCCCCCAGCTGTGAAGCCAGCCATCATTGCCTCCTGGTCCACCAGCTGCATCACTCAGTCAAGGAGCATGCCCTCCACTGCCTCATAGACATCCCCAGGATCCCGGTGACGGTGCTCACCCCAACATCAAAGTGCTGCGAGACGGAATGGCAGGAGTCAGGTGTTGCAAGGGCCCAAACCCCGTTGGCCACCTGCTGGACCATGGGTATGGGGGCCCACATGGGGTTGGCCTGCCACTCCAGCCAGGGCGTTAACAGCTCCGCGAGTCATAGGAGGATGCGCATGTCCATCTGAAAGTGCGATCTCCAGGTGGCCTCGTCCCATTGGGCTAGTGCCCTGGCCCACCACCCCTGTGCCTGCTCCGTGACCCATACCTGCCAGTAATTGCAAGCACGGCAGCGCACCCCATGGTCTCCTTCCGCCACTGGAGCCGGCAGGCCATCTCACAGAGTGCAGCAGCCCGACCCCAGGCATGGAGGAGGGCCTGTCGGGCTGCCCCAGACATCTGCTGGGTCCTGAGGTGGGCCAGGGAGTGCCTGCGCCCGTGGTGGGCTCTCCGGGCTCTGGCAGTGCTCCTGGCCATGCACACATGCAGCCGGGTGGCCAGGTGAACCTCTTCAGTCTGGATGCACAGGAGGTCTGTGTGAGAGTGGTACCACTCCGCTTGCACAGCTAGGTGCATCCTGCAGGTGCCCAACCGGCCCAGCTCCATGGTGACAGGTGCCCTGGGTGGGTTGGGGCCGCACCTGTCGTAGGTTGGGACCTGTGTTGCCCCGCTTCCTGGTCGCGCCCTGCCAACCAGGCTCCTCAGACTGGCAGGCCCGACTCCTGCAGGGCAAACCTGGGCGGGGAGGTCGCAGGCAGCCCAATGCACACACATGTCTTTCCTGAAGGGGGCATGGCGCTTGGTCCTGCCTTCAACCGGGCATGCGGGCAGCAGCTGCATTCCTGATGTCATCACCCCCCACCTCCCGGTGTCGGCTGCCTGTTGCCCTCGGGGCCCCACTTAGTGTGTAGGCTGTTCTGTCTGTGTGCTCTGTTCCAGCAGCTGTGCTGGGTCTGCACCCCACGTCTCTCTCTGTAGCTGTACAATGTTGTGACCTGTGCCCTTATGTCTTGGCCTTGGAGCTCCCCTGCTTCCCCTCCCATCCCTCCAGGGATTGTGGGGCCCTCCTTTCCTTGCACTTCGTATCTGCCACTTGCTGAACCATGGCTGGCTGCTCTTCCCCAGGGCTCCCGGCCGGCAGCACACCCAGGGTCCCCCATAGCTGGACCTTCTGCAAGACCATGGCCCTGTGTGACCTGTGGCATTCCCCGGTCATGTAATTGCTTTGGAGCTGCCCTGATAGCCTCACAGTGCTTATGAGAGTATGAGTTCTGGGCTGCGGTACTATAGCTATGTGGTGAGCGCCCGCGACTGCCAGCTGCATGCTGAGATGCTAGGCCTGTGTCCCTTTCCCAACGGGTTCATCCCAGAGATCAGGTGCTCACATGTGGGGTGGTCGGTGGCGGAGACCGTGTCCGACCTCTCTGTGTGCATTCTGGCTGCCTACACAGCCTGTCTGGTGAAGAGGGGCCATGCCTTGGCTGTGTCCTTCTTTGGTTGTGTTCATGGGGCCCGAGGTTACCAGCGATCCCGCGGGGCAATCTATCACCACCTGTTGGAGCTGGCTCACCTTCTGTGGTCCCCATCTGCTGACTATGGCTTATCGGAGCCCTCTGAAGCCGAGGTGTCGGCGTTGGTCGGTGTGTGGTCCCGATCCAATGTGCAGGTGGGGCTCGCCACTCAGGATCCCTTCAAGGCATACTACCTGGTCGCCCACCACATGTCTGCGCCCGACCCCAGGACCCTACGTGACCCCCTTCAGCTGGCTGTGAGGCCCCCTTCTCTTCTGGGCTCTGGATGCTGGCCCAGCTGTGGGATCCTGGCTCCGCCCCGCTGCCACGAGTTGTTGTCCACTCCCTTCATGATGTCCCTGGCTCAGTGCTGTGCTGGCTGGTGCCTGGGGTTCCGCTGCCCCTACCTGTGCCTCTGTGCCCCCTTCCCACCCTCTGATCCCTAAAACCTTTCCAGCCACAAAAAGCTTACGTACTATTGGAAAGAGCCTTTCTCTAGCCTCAGGGGATAAAATAGATGATATAATGGGACTTTCTTAGCTCTTAATTTTAACCACTGGAAGCAATTTATGTACCTCACTACTTTATAGCAAAGAGTGGCTCCAAATACACTATATGCAGATCCTCAACTAACACGAAGCAGTATTTAATAAAAAAACATAATTCTTCAAATAGAAATGTTTAAAAATAAAAATGAAAATGTAATAGTTATACGTAAAAGAAAATCAATTAACAGATAAAAATACAAAGCTATTTCACTGTAAAATGGTATGAGGGGAAGTATTATCTTTTCTATTTTTATAGTTATTGACCTATATTTTTCACCACCTTCCTAGCACATTACTGCACATTGCTGACCCAAAGGGACGCTAAAATTCACATAGGGAACCACAGAAGGCAGTGGCCGTGGAAGCAAGATTCTCTGCGGTGTTAAGGCCTGGCAGGGCGGGAAGGCCAACACCATGAGACCATGTTTGGAAATCCCTCACTAAACAATATGCTCTGCTCCCAACTTCCCTTCTAAAAACCTACCCCTTACATCAGCCCTTCCCGTCCTCACCCCTATAGTGTTCCTTTATGTTTCTCCTTATACTGTCTCATCCTGCCAGATACCTTCCTCCCTTGTAACTAAGCTAAGGACATACACCTGCAGCTTTCCAGTTTCATGAACATATCCATCTCACTATGTGCACTTTCCCTCATCTCCCCTCCTCTTGTCCATCCTAGATTGTAAGTCCTTTGGAGCAGTGACCTATCTCTAACCACAACTATACAGTCCCAGGCACATTGCTACACTCTATAAATAACTAATAATAAAAAATAGTAATAATGAGATATGGCAGACACAAGAATGGAGGATGGAATTTGGCACCATAATTCTACTCCCCATTCCCCTCTTTTGGCCTAAAATACCCAGGAGGCTTCAGTAGCACAACAACGGGAGCGGTGAAGGGACATAATAATGTGTATTACAATGGGACTGAAGTGCAGGATCCACCCATTAACCATTATTTTCTAAATAACTAATGACCACCACACATTATCTTTTTGTTTTGAAGATAATCCTTAACTTCTTGGTTTGAAGATAATCCTTTACTGGTATTGGTCCTTGTGCAACAAAGCACATATGCGCCTAAGCATGTGTATAGTCCCATACAATCCAATGGGACTATTTCTGTACTTAAAAGTTAAGCACATACTTAACTTTTGCATTTGGTAAATTGAGACTAACTGGTAAAATTTACTGCTGAAAATACTTTGATTTCTTTTGGGAAGTGGGAATGTTAAGCAGAAGGCCTCTGGTTGCAAGAAATCATGGACATCTGAGCTCACTGGGGATTTTAGCCAAAATAATTTGAAAGGAAAGAGGCTGTGCTGTATGCATGGATACTGAAAGCCATATCATATGGTTTCTGTCAGCTATTAGAACTATATACCAGAGCTGAACTGAATAGTGTATTTTTTATTCATGGATAATATCCTAATTTTTGGATAGCTATCTGAATAAAAGCCACAACTGAATCTGTTTGGGTATTCCATTTCATTTAACCTTGCTTATTTCATTATTTCATTTATTGAGTTTGGATTATTCAGTCTTTTCAGTATTTGGGTTACTTAATTTTGGCTGTGCAATAGCACCAATAGTGACAAAATTAAGAAACCAAAATACCAAAAAAAGCCCACCCCAAAATAACCAAACCAAAATAATCAAAAATATATGAAACGGGATCTGATGATGCACAAACATTGGTTATTATTGGTTTTATTAGTTTCAGTTTGGATACCACCAATTCAATGTTTTTATTGGTTTGCATAAATATTTGTTTCAGTTCTCTCTCTCTCTCTGTGGGTATTTTCAGACGTTACGAGATCACGCTCAACCACAGTGAACCACGCACAATCCCGTGGCGGGGCCAATGTGCCCGGAACATCTGTTCAGCGTGTGCCAGATGTTCACCACGCTCAATACCCACATGGGGTCAATTTCAACCACGCTTCCTGGACTAGCAGGGGGAATATCCCAGGAAGCGTGGTCAAACAGATCCCCACCGGGAACCAACAAAAAGTAACGTCTGGACGCCAATCCCTGGGCGGAAACAAAGGAAACGAGCTCCAGCCGTGGACAATGCACGCAGCATCGCTGCCAGGCAACCAGAAGCAACACAGCCGCTGGAGGGAGATTTAAAGGGAAATCAGCAACAGGCACGCGTGGCGGGATGGAGCGAGGAGGGAGGCGGAAGAGAGCAGCTGGCGACAGAGCGACGGTGGAGGTGGAGGAGGTGACAGGGGCAGCGATGGAGGTGGAGGGAGCACAGGCGGGGGAGGAGGGGGACACGGGGGTTGCGCTGACCCTGCAGGCGGCCTGGGAACAACACCCCCAGCAGCAGGCACCATGCGACGCCCCGGGGGCAACAGCCGCAATGGGGCCGGAGGAGACACCCAGGAAACGGGTAAGGGCAACGGAGGGGAGGGGAGCAGGGGGGCACGGGGGCACCCTGGGGGGGGGCTGGGGCACACCCGGGTGACCAGGAGGGAGGCGGGGGGCAGGGGAGCCCCACGAGGGGGCCCAGCCTGCACCTAACCCAACACGCCCCTCCGACTGTCCCGACAGACACAGAAAACAGCCCGGGTGGATGAGCACCCGGAGGACACCGGCCCAGCGCGGGCATAGGCAGCGCCGGTGGAGGAGGAGGAGGTGGAGGAGGAGGAGGACCGGCCGTGGGGATGCCGGAGGAAGGCCTACCGCCAAGGGGGCCAGTGGGGCCTCCAGGAGACCAGGGATTTCATCCGCATATGGGGGACCCTGGAGTACCAGCTGGAGCTCGCCCTCAACCAGCACAATGAGCATGTCTACCAGGACATAGTGCAGGACATGGAGGCGGCGGGGCATCAGCGCACAGTGGCACAGGGCTGCTTCAAGGCCAAGGAACTCAAGAGGGGGTACAAGGCCATCCGGGACAACAATAGGCGCTCCGGACATGGGGCCCAGATCACCCCCTTCTACGAGGCCCTGGACCGCATCCTACATATGAAGGGCTCCATAGTTGCCCCACGGCTCGTGGGCAGTGTGGTGGTCCAGGGCAGGGAAAGGGCTGAGGTACCCCCTCCTCTAGCCCCCTGCCCGGTAGATGTGAGTTCCGGGGCCCCGGACCCACAGGAGGAGTGCCCATTGGCCTCCAGCACTGGCAGGGCCCCCCCTGGCAGAAGCCCCAAGAGCACCCAACCCCGGGCCGGCCCAGCCGAGTCCAAGGCCGGCACCCTCACCACCCTCAGCCAGTGGTCCCTGGGGGAGCACTCCCACATCGAGGGGCTGGCCTCCGAGGCATCCTAGACTGACATCGAGGGTAAGCGCCCGACCCAGAAAGGGGGGGGACCATGACCAGGGGGGACATGGGCCAGGGTGTGTGTGAAGGGGGCAGGGGCTGCCAGAGCCCATGCCCCAGCTCCCCACCCGCAAAGGCGGGAGGGGGCCTGGTTCCAGGTCCCCAAAATGCCCACCCAACACCCACACTCCCTCCCTCCCTCATCCAAAGGACATGGAACACCCCAGGAACGGCCCGAGGAGACGGAGCAACCAGCTGCCGAAGAGCCCAGCCAGCAGGTGCAGGATTCAGGTGAGGCAGCCGGGGAGGGACGGAGGGCACCCCGTGGTGCAGGGAGGGGGTCACCGGGCGGGTGGAGGGGATGGGGGGCGGGGTCAGGGGGTGGGGAGGGCCGGGGAGGGATGTCCGGGGGCTGGAGGGGCCCCTGCCCCATCATGGGCAGGGGACAGGGGCAGGCTCGCAGTCACCCTCTCACTCCCACAGGGCAACCCCGCCAGCTGGAGTCCCCAGGGCCCGTGGCCCCAGCGCAACGCATGCGGGAGTACCGGGCACGGGTCCACAGGCGGAGGGAGGAACAGGCACAGGAGATCATGCAGAATGCCGCGGAACAGGGGGAGAGGATGATCGAGGCCGTGGCTTGCATGCAGGCGGCCATCGAGCGGTCCCTGGAGCGGGCCGAGGCGAGGGATCAGAGGCTCCAGGCCGAGGTGCACCTGGAGCAACACTGGGAGGACAGGGACCACAGAAGGCAGGAGGAGCTGTTCGGGGGCCTGAGGCAGGACATTCAAGCCATGGTGCGGGAGCACGCCCTCAAGATGGACAGGTCCCACGACATCGGGACCTCCCCCACCCCCACAGGGGTCGCGCATCTGCCTCCCGGTGCCCCCAGCACTCTGGAGGGTGCATCCCCCCCAGGGACCACCTAGGGCCCTGGCCACCCTCTCCCCACCACTGCCCGCCCCCCTGCCGGACCAGGAGGCAGTTCAGGACACTGCAGGGCACACGGACAGTGGGGGGGGGAAGAGAGCTCCCAGAGCTCCGTGGGCCCCAGCGGGTGTCCACAGGGATGCCCAAGGAAGCTAGGGGGGAAGGGGGGGAGGGGGAGGGTGATATGATGGGGGGGCACTTCAGGGGACAGGGCAACGCATGGGTGTGGGACCGGGTGATTGAGTGCACATGGGGGCAATAAAGGCAGTTGTCAGTAGTCCAGCTCATGCTGCCGTTTGTGGGGTACCCAGGTGGGGGTCCAGCATGCAGGGGCATGGCCACAAATCAGCAGGTGTGCCCCCTACCGGGGGGCATCCGTCACACCTGGGCCCCCCGAGAGATATGGCTCACCAGAGCATTCCAGATCCGTTTGGCGTAACGGTACTCCCGGGGGTTCTCTGCGTTCACGTAGAGGGGCACGGGACCAGGGGGCCGGTGGGGCTCGTGGTAGTCCAGGGCTGGCCCCTCGGTTTTGCAGATATTGTGCAGCACACAGCAGGCACCAATCACCAGGGCCAAGGTCAAGACAGTGTAATCCAGGCGCCCAGCTACACTCCTCCAGCGCTGCTTGAGGGCCCCGAAGGCACGCTCCACCACGGTCCGGCTGGAGCACAGGCGGGTATTGTATAACACCTCCGCAGGGGTGCTCGGTACAGGGTACATCTTCATCAACCAGCGGGTGAGGGGGTAGGCGGGGTCCCCCAGGATACAGGGGGGCATCGGGACCCCCTCGATCCACCTCATGCCCATGTCC
>QEPC01007433.1:2584772-2616164 GCA_003113815.1 Sphenodon punctatus | reverse complement strand
CTCTCTCTCTCTCTCTCTCTCTCTCTCTCTCTCACACACACACACACACACACACACACACACACACACACACACACACAAACACCACAAATGTAGTTTCTCAGTGTGTCTTCATTGTATATTGTGTTTAGGGCTTTTTTGGATTTCCTTAACTTACAATAGTTAAGGCAGTGCAGATGAGGAACATCAACAATTTCATTACCAAGTAGCCAGATTTGGGTACATCCCTCTCACACAGTGTTTTTAAAGATGTACCCTATTATGTCAAGTTAAGTCAGCCTCATGTCATTATTTCCTATGAGTGTATGTGGCAGGACTGGCATAACCAGATAGGAGGTATCCAAACAATTATATGTTACCCAGGAAAAACTGCATAAAGGAATTTTACTATTAAGAGTTAAGTACAATTCTTCCTAACCCCCTGTGCTATAATTCAGGATTTTGTATAGAAAATGGTGTGCCTTGAAACCCAGAAGAATATAAACATCATATGAAGGTTTTACGAACTAGGAATAGCAACCTTCTATGTTTTAATTAGGGTTGAAACATATTTTTGGTGCAAATACCAAATTTGACATTGAGTATATTTGTATCCATTTGAAGCAAATAAAAAGTGGTACTTGCCCCCTCTTTTATTTGAGGTTTTGAATATTTATTTATTATTTTCTTCATTTGCAGCTTTTTGGTTACTTTAATATTTTGGTCACTTTGGAATTTTGGCGGTCCTTTTTAGTACTATTAGTACCACTGAAGTGAACAAAATACTGAATCCCCAAATACTGAAGTGAATGTGCAAATTTTGCTACAGAGGCAAAGGGTAAAAATGAACATCTCAAGTGCCACCATGGAATTCCCCAGTCCGAAAATGGGCTGTGACCATGGTTGGGATCTGGCTAGACCCCTGAACTAACGTGACAAGGACCTGGCTTCTGGGGAAGGTGGGGAGTCATGCGGACGTATGGCCGCCCATCCCCTGCCACCGTGCTGCTCCCAGTGGCCTGCTGCCTTTCCTGATGGGCAGCCATGGTGACCAATGATGGCTGCCATGGCACCTGGACCTCGCGGCACTCCGGACTGCAATGAATAAAGCAGCTTTCAAATGTGAAAGCCCGCTTTACTCCCAGTTGGGCAGCAGGATCCCAACTCTGGTGGTGAGTAGTCTGGACTATGAATTTTGGACATTCCCGAGTCACAGCTCAGACTAGCTGCCACCACAGTCAGAATCCAGGCCATTCAAACATCTGGCGGGTGCTGTCTATCGTCATCATGGCTGGCAGAGTAAATCTTGTTAAAGCACCACTGTCACGTCTGAAAACACCTGACAATTAATCTAGATTATCATTCATAGGAACAAACATGCAAATTATCCTTGCAAAAATATATCATATCCTACATACAGGCCCTGATCAAAGGTCCACCTGCATGGACCTAACCTAGTGTGCGAGGGCATGATACTACATGGGAAGCCCCCTGCCTCTCAATTGCACTGCCACAGGAAGTAGCAGGGCTGTGGCAGAGAAAGCCAGCAATGGCACAGTCAGGCAGTGGTTAACTTCCCATGGCACCATATGTGCACGTACATAATTGGTGAGTTCTGTATGCATGGACCTTGGATCAGGACCATAATGCATACATAGGGTATTTTCAGAAGTGAAAATACTACAATGCATACATAGGGTATTTACCATGCTGAGACCCAATCTGAGGTAATGACTGCCACCCCACCCTGGGGTAAACTGGTACCCAGAATAGACATGATAGTGCGCCTTACCACACTTTGCCCTGAACCATGGTAGTGCTTACCAATGACTGTTCCATAATTTTCTGACATCACAACCATGGTAATTGCTACCACGGTTCAGGGCAAAGCGTGGTGAACATCTGGCGGCCACTGAACAGAAGTGATGGTCGTTGTGACCCCAGGGTGCGGTAAAGTGTGGCAAAGTGTGGCTAAGCATGGTAGCATCACTTCTGAAAATACCCATAGACTACTTCCTTGACAGCAAGAAATACAACCTGTTTAAAAAACAAGAACCACAGCAATATACAAGGGACCAAAATACTGTTTCACTGCAGGATTTGGAGTGATTATTGTTGAAAACTGTAGGCCTTTCCATTCACAAGGAATGATTTGAAACTAGCAAGAAATGGTTTCCAAATTTACCTTTCAGTTTCTCAGTCTTCAAAAAGGGCAAACACATCTCCATAGAGACACTCAGTCCTCTGGAGGAAGTGCTGGTGCTAGCACCTAGCACTGGCACAAATCCCACTGGAATGAATGGGGCTCGTACCAGCATAAGAATTAGTGTATCCCACTGGAGGATCACACCCTAAATCCCGTTAAAGCCAGTGGGGCTCCACCCAGTGCAGAGTCAGTTGCAGAAAGTGTGGCCCAGTCATTTCCTATTATTTCCTACCAGGGCATTGGGGAAGATGCCCAGTCAAGACCCTCAGGGGTCCCCCCATGTTTGCTGGGGAGCCAAGGGCTGCTCCTCAGCTGATCCAGTGGCAGCACTGAGTTTCCCCGCTTGACTGAAGGCTTTGTTTACATTTTAACTCTCCACTCCTGGCTGCCTGCAGAGCTAATGAGTCATACCTTTGACACACAACCAGAAGCTAACAGTTGATATGTAAACAAAGGCTGTAGGGAAAGAACTGTGCTTGTGAGTCACTCTGCAAAGGGAGGAGGGGGAGGGGACAAACATCCTCCTCCTGCTGCTCCCCGCTCCCTCTAACTTTCCACTCACTGGCCAGAGAGATAAAGGGAAGTGGGGACTTAGAGGACCCCCCCCCCCATGCCCTCAGGGAGCATGTGCTGGGCGGTGGCCCAGAAAAGCAGTGCTTTCTGGGGGATTGGGGAGGAAGTGGGGGAGGTGCCAGGTGCTCCTTGGCTGGGTTCCTATGGAGAAACCCAGCCAAACAGCAAGGCCTAGGGGGCATGTCAGGGCACCTTTTCTAAAAGCTCTAGCCACCCCATAGCTCCTATTTCTTGCCCTGGCCCCTCCCCTATAAGAGTGAGATGAGGGAGGGAGGGAAACAACTCACTCCTCCTTGCTCCTCCCTCCCTCCCTAAGTTCACTGGAGGGGAGGGGGAACAGAGAGCAAGAGTTCCATCTCTCTTTTTTACAAGTGGTGAGGGTTCAGGGACTTGTTTGGAGTTCGATCGATCGATCGATATCTCTATCTCTATCTCTATCTATTGATAGATCGATAGATCGATCGATAGAAATATCTATCTATCTATCTATCTATCTAGATATAGATATAGATATAGATATAGATATAGATAGAGATAGAGATAGAGATAGAGATATATTTAAAAAAAACCACCCATCTTGTCACAGGCAGGAGTCAATGACTACTGATGTTAGTTTTGTAGTGGTTGGGGAAGGTATATCAAGAAGCAGTGAATTAAAATTGAATGTTTCCTTCATTTTTCCTTCCTACGTTTTAAAGCTGCATACTTTGAAAATTCCTACCAATGCTCCTCCAGTTGCTTCTCTAAGCATTAACAGTTGATTTATTTAATAAAACTGAGGACTGAGCCTCACTAGAAATACTGCTTCCAATGGAACGCCCCCATGCTGTGATTGGTGAAGTGCTAAGTAATTTGCTTTTAATGCTAGCACATACCACTTAGCACTATATTTAACTGTATGATGAAAATCACTCATTTTTCATCCTCTTGCTTAAATGGAGCTCACATAATCTATTTGGCGTTGTGTGAGCTTAGTGTCAGCTACGCTTTAATAGACCTTGCTCTCCAATCTACAATGAGCATTTTTATTTTTAATTCATACTTATGCCTTTATTTTTTTAATAGAACAGAACTACAGATGGGGGAGCGTGTTGTAGATAATAAGTGCACAGTAGGTACCTAGGGAAACTACAACACTAAAAGGATTCCTTATTTACACTTTTCAGTAATGACTACATATCTTTAGCTACACAGGAGAAAACTATTGTAAATGAACACCACATAGACAGTTGATCTTACTAAGTAAGGGATAGAGAATCCAGATGATGACACTGCTAGTAAGCACAGAAGAGAATCCAGCCCATATAAATTAAAGGGTCAAATCCAGTGCTATACATAATAACTAATATCAAGGAAGATAAATAATAAAAATAATTGCATGTATATAGCATCCCCCCCACTTTACATGCCACTTGGAGAGCATGACAAAAAGTTAAAAACCATATAAATAATTTAAAACAATTTAAAATGATTAAACAAGTATTAAAAATTGGAAAATGGTGCAGGCAAAAAGGGAGGGCATAGTACATTGAGGGTACCATCAGTGACTCCTAAAAGCATCTAGAAAATAAATACGCATTCAGGTGCCTTTAAAGGTAAGGAGGAAGGAACTGAGACAAATATCTGTAGGGAGCGAGTTCCACACCGAGGGGCCCGCCACAGTGAAGGCCCGATCACCTGCCGACTTCAGATGCGATGGCAGAACCCACAAACAGCGGGTGGTTCCTGAGTGCAGATATCCATCAGTGTGAAGTTCCAGAATTAGGCCTAGCAGTGTAATCTTAAACTCAATCCGTTGCTCCACAGCCAGCCAATGAAGAGAACGTGGTGGGGTGCATAATATGATCATGGCTTTCCAAACCAGTAAACAGCTGTGCTGCCACATTCTGAACAAGCTGAAAGTGATGGATAAGCACTGCCGGCAGCCCGTAGAAGAGGAAGTTACAAAAGTCAAGCCTCGTAGTCACCAGGGCATGGGTCGCTGTAGCAAGGTCAGCCTGGGATGGATAAGGGTGTAACTTATACAAATTGTGTAGTTGAAAAAAACATTTCTAAACCATGTCTGATGCCTGTGCAATCATGGACAGAGCATGGTTGAAAATAGTGCCCAAGTTCTGTACCTGGCTGTCAGCCGCCGCGGCCGCTGCCAGGCGCGGCGGCCCCCCCCCCCTCGGAAACCAGGACACCCGCCCCCCTTACCCGAAGTTTTAGCCCGCCGCCTCCATTCCTGACGCCCCCAGCCGGGGGCCCTAATGGCGGCGAGGGCACCGGGGAAAGCCCCGGTCCCGTCAGAGACGCTGAGGAGCCCCGCCCCCCGTTGCGGCGCTCCGCGCGCCTCCAGGCACGCACGGGGGGCGGAGCCAACACTACAAAGGCCGGCACTGTCAGAGTCACAGTGCCGGTGAACAGAGCTGCAGGCCCTGGAGAGACTGGCCCCCTGAGCTAAGTGCAAACGTGTTTACTCTGCCTGTGTTTAGAGTCTTGTGTGTGTTCCTCTACCCTGCTCCCCTTCCCTTGTGTATATCTGTGTGTGCCTCTGTCTGTCCTAGAATAGCTGCGTGTGAGTGAGTCCCTTATCCCCTGACCTAGAGTGTAAGGAGAGTGGTCGGGAGCCTGCGGGCTCACCCGGTTGGGTTCCCCCTCCCCTCTTTCCTGGGTCCATCTTTCCCTTCCGTGGATACGAGAGTGAGTCCCGTGAACCCTGCCTGTGAACCCGGGACCCCCTCCCCTGTGGCCCTGGCACATTCCTCACGTACCCCCCTCATCCTTACCTGGTCGAGTGCAAGTCGAGAGCCTGCGAACCCCTCCTTACCCCCCAGCTCTGCGCCCTATGATGATAGGGGTCGATGTTCAGAGTGCGTAAGCACACGAACAGACCCAAATACTATCCTGACGGGCTTCCTTTTCACCGCACCTCGTAAGCAGAGCCTCCCCGTGTGTAAGTGGCGTGAGTGGGTGGCGCTTCTCCCTTCTAGACCCCCTCCCACTGACACTGGCCCACTACCTCCACCAGCCACATTCAGGGGCCCAATGGAGGCAAGGGCATCCTCATATTGGACACCCCTTCCCACCAACATCACCTCAGTCTTCTCTGGATTGAGCATGAGGTAGCTCCGATCATCCAGGCAGCTATATCATTCAGGCATTCCTCCAAGGTAGAAGCTGAGTTGGCAGGGCACACAAGGCAAGAGATACACAGTTATGTATCATCAGCATACTGATGATACTCGCCTCCATGCTTGAGCACGACATTCGTAAAGGAATGCATTGTACAAGTTGAACAGCATGAGTGAAAGAATAGAACCTTAAGGGATGCTGCAATTCAGTCCCCTCGGGGATTACTTATATCCATCCATCACCACCGATTGACTCCTCCTTTCCAGGTACGACAAACCACTCACTGGCAGATCCCGTTACACCAGCAACGTCCCTCAGCCGCCAAAGCAGCAACTAATGGTCAATTGTATCAAATGCTGATGTAAGGTCCAACATGACCAAAATGGTCAGATGTCCTTGTTCTAAAATCATCAGCAGTCATTCAAGTTAAATAAAGACTAATTGAGGGTTAATTTGCAGTCAAAATTCACATTAGTTTCAACAGTTTTGTTGGTTTTTTTTTTAAATCTCCATTTTAAAACACACTATTTCAGGATTGACACTTGTGGGGATGACTAAGGGTGTTTTCAGACATGACGGGGCCAGCTGGCCCCGTCACGAAAACAATAAATTCATCCCCTGCAGGGATGACCCCGTCATGCCTTAACAGACGTGCCGGGGGATCCCGGCGGGGAATTGGGGAGGGGGCGGGGTTGCACAGTGCAACGTGTGGCCGCAAGGCCCTGCCCCCTCCACGCTCCTCGCCGCCCGCCCTCTGGGGAGATGGGTGGGAGGCGGGGCCAATGCCGCCGCAGCGTCTGGCTGAATCCGCCACAGCCTGGAATCCCGCCGGTGCTTCCAGGCCATGGCGACTGACCAGACGTTACTTTTCTTTGATCCCCGCCAGGGATCACTTTCACCACGCTTCCCGGGGAATTGGTACGGCTAGCCCTGGAAGCATGGTTGAAACTGACCCCATGTGGGGATTGAACATGGCGAACATCTGGCGGCCGCCAAACAGACGTGCAAGTCACAGTGACCACAGGTGGGTATTCACCATGGTTCACTGTGATCTCGTAACGTCTGAAAATACCCTAAGATAGGCAGCGCAAAGCTGGAAAAATGCTAGAATCGTGTGTATCAGGAAGAAGTCCTGTGGGGCTGTTGCCCCTTTAAGAGGGGACTGAGTGGGCCAGCCGGAGGGCTGAACACATGTGCTTGTGCCTGGAAAGCCCCATAGCTGGGGATCAGCCAGTGAGGAAACAGGCTGAGAGACCCTGGGACAGAGTGGGCAGGACACTGGCCCTTTAAGTGTCAGACCCGTGACATTAAAGCTGAGGAAGGGAAGCCTGGCCATGCCTACTCTGCCTGTATATAAGGAGAGCAAGGAAGGCAGTCTCTGCCTGGAAGATGAAGGTGCAACATCTCTGTGAAGAAACCTTGCCACTCTATAAACTCCAGGGTGCTGAAGACTGGAGAACCAGGGTGGAACCAGGTACTGGGAGAGGCTGTGCCCAGGAGGGAGCCTCGTACCTGGGGAAGGCTTGGCCAGAGCCTGGGGCTTTGAGGTCTGGCTAGATGGACAAGGGTGGTTGAGGTTGTGTTGCTCCTGGGCTTGTGAGAGACAGACCTGGGCCTGCAGGGTGAAGACGGACAAGCCGGCAGCCCAGGGTTTGTGTTCACTGGACAGTACAAATAAAGGATTGTGAGTTGATACCCTCTGGACTTTTCCTGGACTGTGTTGGGTCCTATAAGAGGGTACCCCCTCCCTTAGAAGGGGGTTCAGCCGAGGCCAAGGCTGAATAGGTGTAGCGGAGAGGTAGAGCTAATTTCCCAGAGACACCCCAGTGCCCCTGTGTGCCCCTGGGAAGACCCCCGTGCTACATGGTGAAACAAAGTCTGCCTTTGTAATTAAAAAAAATCAGGGTCGGCTCAGCTTAATTCCATTGAAGACAATGGCCTCAAGCCATAAACCACCTACTCTGAACCACTTGTACCCATGCCTGCCCAATGCAGGAGCCATGCCACTGGTAGAGCAGCTATACTGGTGGTGCTACTTCTTCTCTACTCTTGCACTGTGGTGCTCATGTGCACCTGATCAGTCCCTGCTTACAGTAACCTTGCTGGTCTGGCTGTGGAAGGTGGTTGGCAGGGCATTCATACATACA
This sequence comes from Sphenodon punctatus, assembly GCA_003113815.1. Classification (NCBI taxonomy): domain Eukaryota; kingdom Metazoa; phylum Chordata; class Lepidosauria; order Sphenodontia; family Sphenodontidae; genus Sphenodon; species Sphenodon punctatus. The sequence continues at coordinate 2,608,142 of QEPC01007433.1, read as the reverse complement.
ACACAGGAATGGGCGGAGGTGTGATGTCGCTGGGCCATGGAGGGGCAGAGATTGCTAATTCTCTGTCTGTGCTTCCATTAGTACCTGTTGGTACCTCTCATGCTTTTTTTTTTTTTTTTAAAGATACATCCTGTTACCTGACTGCAGCTATGTAAGTTATAAATTGTCACTGATGCATCAGGTTCATGAAGTGTCATTTTGTTTTCTCAAATGGAAAAGAACTCTTCGGTATCAGTTTCTACACCAAGACTTTGGAAGATCATTTAAACTGTTTGAAGCCTCAGTCAAAGGCCCTTTTCATACAAGACACACCTCCTCCCTCCCCCCCCATGTGCAACTGGGTGGGCGGGAGGGCAGGGGTGTCTGTGTGACAGTCGGTGTGGGTGGGGGTGCGTGCATGGTTCCGCACTCCACCCATCTCCACCAATCCCCCACGCACGGAAGCTTTGGACAAAACAGAGGTGCCTCCGTGCATGGAGATCAGTGGAGGTGGGTGGAAATGGGTGTGCGTTCTTGAGATGGGCTGCACATGTGGTGCACACCCGCCTCAGTGCACACCCCCCCCCCCCCCCCCCCCGCACACTGAGGCTCCTCCTGGCCAGTTTGAAAAGGGCCAAAGTGAAATATAATATGATGGCACTTTTCAAGTATCTAAAAGGAAGCTGAAAAAAAAAAAGTTGGTGAACATTTATTCTCCACTGTCACGGAAGATATAACAACAGGGAATAGGCTTAAATTGCTACAAGCGAGATTTTTGGTTAGATATTAGGGAAAACTTCTTAACCTTAACAACAGTTAAGCAATGGAATAGGTTGCCAATGATGAACAAGGATTCTCCTTCCTTGGATGTTTTCAAAAATCATCTGGACAAGTATCTGCCTGCAATACTGTAGGTGTCAAGTGTCTTGACATAGAGCACAGGGTTGGAACAAATGAACCTTGAGGTCCCTTCCAGCCATTCAGTTAATGATTCTATAATACTATTTGTATGACAAGTGAAGGAAACCGCTGAAATCATACTGAAGACCACACAACCCCAAAACCATTTATAAACGTATACAAATGTTTTATATCATATTTATTGTTTCTTACGCAAGAATTTACACACCAAAAAAGGTCTCTCAAAAGAACAGCTGGAAACTAATTTGCAAACCAAGCAAGCAAACTCCATTCAAAGCTGAAACTTACCTCTATGTGTGCCCATCTATTCTGATATTTCAGAACTAAAGCTACCTGTATCAAAATGTATTGGTAAGTATAAGACATCACAAACATTAGTACATCTCAAACGGGTATAACGATCCATGTATACACACAATAATCAGAAAACGCTTGCTTGTCTAAGAAAAGTGACAGTTATTGATTTAAAATATAGTACTACTTAGAGACTACAGTATTCTGCACTAATTAAGCCAAACACTATCCAGTATCTCCCCCACAACAGAATCCTGGTGTGCTTCAGACACAAAGATGCTGGAAGGAACAGAGTATGTTTTAAAGCAGGTGTGGGGAACCTCTTGTTCATGAACCAAATCTGGCCTGTGACTGGTTTTATTTGTCCCCTTTCCAATTCCTGGGTCTGGTCTGTGGATCTGGTCCCTACCCTCAAGCACATAAAGTAAGAGCTCAGTGGAAGGGAGTGGAGATGAGGGCATGCACTCATAAATGAACTGGGGATTGATCCATAGCAAAGAGCAATAGTCTAGACTTTCCCTTTCCTTCCCCTATCCTAAACACGTGCCTTAAGCACCTCACCTTCAACTCCTATTGGACTTGGCCACTTTTCAAAGTGATCCATGGGAGAGAAGGCAAAAGCCCCATTGAAGCACATGGAAAATCCTTTTGGGAACAGGGTGTTATGCTAGGAATTGTGAGACTTGTTTTCCATTCTGGGATGGGTCAATGACCTGCTGTATTTTCTTCATGATTCTGAAGAGGGGTATCAATAAAGTCAGTCAGATGAAATATTTACAGTTACAGTGCTTGTGTGTGACCTGATCCTACAATCATCCCATATGTGAGCTCTCATTAAATTCAGTGAGAATTCTGATACAGTATTTCTAAAAATACACAATGCAGTGAGTTGCTGTGGTCCCACCACTCTGAAAGAACTGGAGCTTAATACGTTAAAGCCTTGAGGATGGGCAGTGCTCAGTTGATGATTGTGGGGTGTCCTACATAGTGTTTTTTTTCTTTCACAATTTATGTATGTGACCTGATCATCCCATATGGGTACTCTCATTAGATTCAACATGTGTTCTCATACAATATCAGGCCTGTACTTTATAATACAAAAGGAAGTATGAGTTTTAGAAATAAAGGCTTGGATTTCGATGCAGATTCTTAGTGTGAACGAGGATGCAAAAAAACCCATTTCTTCAAGTGATTTACTTCTTGCTTAAGAAAAACCGATCACCTAAAATGAAAAAAATATAAATCAAATGATTGCCATCATAATCAGTTTTTCGTTTTTGTTTTTTTTTCATTTACAAGAAATCTATGTGACTAACTACTAATACACTATGCCACATTACTTTCACTAGTGAGATTCCCTAAAGCATCTTTCGGAGCTCATCTGATCAGAAACCTTAACCTAGAGGTCTTAAGGTTCATTCAAGGTTAACTTGGATATGCTAAACGTGAAAACAACCAAACACCTTTAAATCAAATTTGGGTTTTAATCCTGTACAGAATCTGCTAGTGCAAATCCCTGTGCCCATGTTCACTACAGTCCTGAAAACACTTCCTTATGGGTAATCCCACTGCAGCAAATGGGACTAACTACAGATAAATCATCCCGAGATTGCAACCAGGGAGTCCGACTCATGTCTATGCGACCAAGCCAAAATGCAAGAATCTGTGTATGTAGATTGTGATGTAGGATTAGGGTTTTGCACAGGGATGAAATTAAATACATGGCTTGCATTAACTAGGAATGAGAAAGATCTCTACATATAATAATTCTGAGTAACTAAACAGTATGAGGTCCTCTGCTTCTGTTACTTCAATCACTACTTGCAAATGCCAAATATACATGTATACGTACAAATATACATGTGTATGTAGAGAAATCACAAGTAACTGAAATAGACCACATTCTTGCAAAGAATGTCACATATCTTTGCATAGAATATCATAATGTTGAAAAGTGCAAAATGATGCACATAGGGAAAAATAATCTATGAGTACATAATGCTGGGTACTAAGCTAGGAGTTACCACTCAGGTTGCGTTCTCACCTGCGGCGGCAGTGGCAGCAGTGGAAGGGGCAAGGGAACCGTGGCAGTGCAGAGGAGTCGGCCGATGGGAAAAGAGTCGGTGCGAATGGGGATCTGCCACAGCTTCTCTTGCACATGTCAGGGCAGGAGTTTGCGCCCTGACATGCACGAGAGAAGCCGCAGCAGATGCCCATTCGCACCAGCTCTTTTTCCATCGGCCAGCTCCTCCACATGTTCCCTCACCCCTCCCGCTGCTGCCACTGCTGCCGCAGGTGGGAATGCAGCCCCAAGAAAAGGATCTGGGAGTGATTGTGGACAATACACTGAAATCCTCAATCCAGTGTGCAGCAGCAGTCAAAAAAGCAAACAATGTTAGGAGATATTTGTAAAGGGATAGAGAATAAGGGATAGAGACTGAGGATGTCATAATGCCTCTAGACAAATCAATGGTGCAACCACACATGAAATATAGGGTGATTTCAGACATGACGGGGCTGATTCACCCCGTCACGAAATGAAATTTGAATTCCCCACCGGGATGACCCCGTCACGCTGTAACAGACATGCTGGGGGATCCTGGCAGGCAATCGGGGAGGGGGCGTGGCTGTGTGGCGCAACGTGTGGCCGCACGGCCCCACCCCTTCCACGCTCCCCGCTGCCCGCCCTCTGGGGAGATGGCTAGGTGCCATGGCCAATGCCGCCGCAGCGCTCGCCCGCTATGGCCACGGGCCAGAATCCCTGCAGGGATTCTGACCCATGGTCACCGTCCAGATGTGACGGCAGGGGTCACCACGGCGGGGAATCACATTTGCTGCGCGACGACCTCCGGCCCCGCCGCTTCAGCCGCTCACGTGGCGAATGTGATTCCCTGCCGTGGTAACATCTGGGGGGAAACATCTGTTTCCCCCAACAGATGTTACGTGGTGACTGACACCATAGGGGATTGACTGTGGTGGCCTTTGACCACGTAACGTCTGAAATCACCCATTGTGTGCAGTTCTGGTTGCCCCATCTCAAAAAGACATAGCTGAACTAGAAAAGGTACAGAGAAGGGCAACGAGAATGGTAAAGGGTATAGAACGGCTTCCATACAAAGAGAGGCTTGACAAGCTGGGTTTCTTCAGCTTAGAGAAGAGAAGACTGAGAAGGGACCTGATAGAGGTTTATAAAATCTTGAGTGGTGTGGAATGAGTAGATAGGGAATGGTTATTTACTAGGGGCGGAACTCCAGGCTGATTATCGGTGTCGGTTTCTATCAGTGTTGGCTCCTCTGTGTTTTGGATCCCCTACCAGTGTTGGTTTTATCGGTGCTGGATCTTTCCCATTGAAGTCAATGGGAAATTTTCTCATTGACTTCAATGGGAAAGTCTCCTACTTCGAGACACAGGGGCACTGATGCAAAAACCCCTCCCAGGGCACCCCCACCCTACTCCTGGCCTCGAAGGTTGGGGATCAATTACTCCTAACACTCCAACCAACTTGGGCTTGGCATTGCACCCTGCCCCAGGACCCCTAAAGTGTCTTACTGGCAGTCCTGGGTCCCGGCAGAGGGTGGGGGTGATGGCCAGTGCCGACTCTGCTGCCGGTGACTGGGTCTCCTGCACTGCCAGTGGGAGCCAGCTCCACTGCCAGGTCTGGCTTCCCAGTGGTGGAGCCAGCTCCTCTGCCAGAAAGCCAGGTCTTTTGTTCCTTTCTTCTTTTCTTCTAGGTCCCACACCAGTCGCGGAACTGTGAAGAACGCTTCTTCCTTCTTCACTGCGCATGTGAAAAAAGGCCACCGAGGCCATTCTGCGCATGAGAAGCCCTCCTCCAAAATGGCGGCGGCAGCATTGGCACCATTTTGGAAGAAGAGGGTAGTCATTCTGCACATGCGTCCATACACCTGGACGCATGCGCAGAATGACTAGCCTCTTCAAAATGGTGCCGATGCTACCAGCACCATTTTGGAAGAGGGCTGTATATGCACAGAATGGCCTCGGTGGCCATTTTGTGTATGTGCAGTGAAGATTCGGGAGAAGCGTTCTTCACAGTTCCGGGACAGGCGTGGGACCTAGAAGATCCAAGAACCGCTGGTAAGACACTTTAGGGGCCCTGGGGAGGGGGCAATACCAAGCCCATGTAGGTGGGATTATTAGGGATAATTGATACCCACCCTCTCAGGCCAGGAGTAGGGTGGGTGCCTGTGGCTTCCCTGTGGGTCGCGGCTCTTCCCATCGAAGTCAATTGGGAGGATTTCCTATTGACTTCAATGGGAAGATCTGAGATCTGATAATCAGGCACTGAGAGGGCCCAATTCTCAGATCTCTCCATTTTGAACTGAGAGTGGCATTATCGGCCACTCTTGGGTTAAACTGAAACCGAAAGTACCATCCCTATTATTTACCCTTTCATATAGTACTAGAACTAGCTGCCAGCAGATTTAAAACAAATAAAAGGAAGTACTTTTTCACTCAACACATAATTAACTTATGGAATTTGTTGCCAGAGGATGTTATCAAGGTCAGTAGTATAGCTGGGTTTAAAAAAGGACTTGATAAGTTATTGGAGAGTAGGTCCATTAATGGCTATTATCCAAGTAGCTTACGGAATGAACTTCTTACTGTCAGGAACTGGGAGTGAACAATGGGGAATGGATTGCCCATTGTGACTGTTGGTTCTTCTCCCATGCAATTGAGATTGACCACTGTCAGAGGACAGGATGTTGGGCTTGATGGACCATTGGTCTGACTCAGTATGGCACTACTTATGGTCTTATAAACTGAAATATAAACACATTTCTGAATTATACATGAATACATTTATTTATTGCTTTCAATGGAACTACTAATACTTCATAAAGTTTAGCATGTGCAAAAGCTTTTGCAGGATTGGGGCTTTAACATAGGGATGTGCGATCATGGGGGGAGGGGGGTTCGGGGTTGACCCCCCCAAAACCATTTGGGTTCAGGCTGAACCCCTTCAGGTGGCGAGTGGGGTACGGGGGAACCCAGTTTTCCCTCCCCCCTCCAGGCTGTGCGGGTGGAAGGGGTGCCGGGGCTCACCTCCGTCCCGCCTCCCCTGCCCAGCCTGGTAAAAAAAAATTTTTTTAAACACCCCACTCCAGGGATCGACCTACCTGGTGGTGCTGGGGCTTTGGTCCTGGGTCCGGCGGCGGCAGCGGTGGTGGGTCTGGATCCGGCAGTGCTCTGGAGTGCTTCAGGCCTCTACTAGGCCTTCAGGGTCAGGTGACCTAGTGCCAGAGCCCTGGAACCACCAGGTAGGTCAGGCTCTGGCCCTGGGTCCAGTGGCAGCAGCGGTAGCAGCGGCGAGTCCAGGTCTGGCAGCGCTCCAGAGCGCTCCAGGCCTCTACTAGCCCTTCCAGGTCACCTAACCAGGTCACCTGACCTGGAAGGTATAGTAGAGGCCTGAAGCGCTCTGGAGCGCCACCGGACCCAGACCCGCCGCTGCTGCTGCTGCCGCCACCGAACCCAAATCTGGAGCCCCAGCGTCACCAGGTAGGTCAATCCCTGGGGTGCGGGTTTAAAAAATAAAAAAAATTACCAGGTTGGGCAGGGTGGGAGGAGAGGTGATCACCAGCACCCCCTTCCACCCACGCAGCCTGGAGGGGGGAGGGAAAACCAAGTTCCCGCCTGTCCCCTGCCCCCCGACCGAACGTGTTCGGAACCCAAACTTTGTTCGGCCAGTTCGGGCAGGGGGAAGCTCGGGTTCAGGGTGTTTGCGAATGGGCCGAACACCCAAGTTCAGGCCAAACACCGAACCATGTTTGCACAGCCCTACTTTAATATGTATGCAGACACACACACAGTCGAAGATGTGTGACTGTATAGCTAATTAGAAACCAAAGCAGCTGATTTATGTCCTGAATACACTGAAAATGTTAACTGTTGTTCAAGATATATTGCTTTAAATCGCATTACAGTACTACTGAATTGCAGCATGGGAAATGATCTTAGCATTCTCTGTTCCTAGGAAAAGAATGGCAGCTGCTTTCCCTGTGTGGTACCTACTCATGCTAGGATTTAAAATACTAAGGTGAAAAACAACTAGAAACTCGACTAGAAACTCGACATTACTAGCTGATTTGAGCTGACTGGGGCCTACTCTTTCCAGGAAGACACTGCTTTGAAATAATTTGTTTTCTTTTATAGCTCCTACTGTTTTATATGTACATGTTGGCATTTCCCCCCCAAGTCAGCTGCAGCCACTGAAAGTAATACCTTTCCACCTTGCTGTATTCTTTTTTCGTTCCCTTAGCTTGATAAGTGAAGAAGCTCCCAGCACATTATCCATTTCATTTACATGCTCCTGTATGCCTGTGCTCACTTCATTATATATGGGATTTATTCCACCAATGTCACAAAATGCCTGAAAGAGAGAAAATACAAAACTCAGACACATTATTGCAGCACAGTTCAGTGAAACATTAAGTTTGAATAAGCCAAAGTGAGTGTGCTTTTGTTTTTCCCTCCTTTTAAAAATATTGCAGCTCAGAAGATCTTTTGTGTGTGAATTTTTGTACTGTCATACTAATAACCCTGATCAGCAGCAGCTTACAATTTGGGTTTCATGGTTCAGTTCCACTCCTAAGCTTCAAAACAATTTTTATAACAGTGCTGCCAAAACATTATAGAGGAAGAATTATTTTAACTATATTCACTAATACAGATCCAGTGGTGGGATTAGCAATTTAAACACATCTGAAAAGCAAATTCACCTCATTTATTCAAGACTCTCAAAGGCTAAAATAAAACAATAGAGAAGGGATATTTTTGTTGTTCTTTATCATTTCTCCTTATGATATTCTTGACACATTGGGAAAGTGTAACAGAATAAAAATAGTCCTCTTAGGGTGAAAAAATGTGACCTCTTTTGTAGAGTGAATATGGTAGTTGATTGGTAATAGGATACAGAGATTCCAGGGCACTGACTCAAAACCAGATAAGTTTAATACCATATTATGGCTGGTAAGTGGTCTATGAGTAGCAATTGTAGAGGTGTGCACCAGGGACCCATGTCGTTTTTTGTTTTTCGTTTTCATTATTTAAATATTTCATTTTCATTTTTATAAATATCAACATTTCATTTTCAATTTCCATTGCTTTCAATGGAAAATACATTTTTGGCTGTAACCTTTTTGTTTTTCATTATAAGCAGTTGAATTATGTTGTTTTGTAAAAATAGTCATATACATTCCTGGTTGTAACGTCTTTGTCTCCCATCTAATGTGGATGAAATTTGGCAAGTTTAAACCCCTCCCCATATTTACTATCTATGCCAACTTTTAGAAGGATTGAATAAATGGTCCTGGTGGTATAAGAAATTAATTTATAAATGTATGTCAGACTGTAACATCTGTGTAGTTCAACCAGTGTACATGACATTTGGCAGGATTGTATCTAACACCTTCAGGATCATCTCTGCGAAATATCAGAAATATGTGATAAAGGGTTCCAATTTTATGTGTCTGAGCAGTATATGCAGAGAATGAGCCTATGCCAGGGATTCTATTATGTGTCACTGTGGTATAAGATGTTTGTGATGCCAATTGGCCAGAAGAAATGTCAACCAAATATCCTCATTCTGTGCTGTGACCATCCCAACTTTTCTCCCCCACTTGTTACTGGGAAATCGGAAGCATCTATTTAGGAAAGAGCCAATAGAGATTCTCTGATGTCCTCTGTCACATGGCTGCAGGATGTGATTGTGATGATAACTGGCCAGCCTGGGTGTATAAGCCATGTCTCCTGATTTCTGGGAGGCTATCACCAAAGTCCCAGTCAGTCCCTTCTATGCCCATCTCAGGCATCTCTCAGTCTTCCACAGAATGTCAATCACTAGAGTGTAGATGTTGAAAATCGGGGTCCCCAATCAGCTAATAAAGCTAAGATTGCCATTCCATTACTGGAAGTTGCTACTTAGGTTAAGGCTGGAACTCACTGGTAGTGCAGTTTCCTCAAGACTTGGATAGGCAAAATTGAACATCTCTAGGGGGGGAAAAAGAAATCTCTGCAAATGCAAACTTACACTTCTTTTATCCTGTTATTTAATAGAAGTTTAAAGTTTTGTAATGTTCTTAGAGGCACCATCTTCAATTTCTGATCATTTGCTCACAAAATGAATATATTTACAGTAAACTCTGTGTGTAGCCACATGAGGCGTGTTGGAAAGACTACCACGCTTTGAGCAGTCATACCCAGCAATTCACTGCACGTGATGACCGGCCGCCAGATGTTCCCCTTGCCAGGTGATGAGCAGCTGGCTGCTACGTGATGTGTCCTTAGGAAAAGGCCAAGGACACGTCACATAGCAGCCTTACCCATGGCATGGTAGCCTATGTGCCCAGGCCCCCTTCTTCCTGACATGAAGTGAGCTCCATGGCAGGGCTTTGAGCAGTGGGTGCTGTTGCCCATTGCACGTGACCACATCACAGCCGGGGGCAGGATTTTTGTCAAGCCAGGGGAGGGAGGGGAGGCAGGGCTGGGCCTTCTCATGTAGCTGGCGCCTCAATCCCGGCCATGGCAGGAGGTCTGACAGTGGTGGTCTGCCCACCTGGCTGCCCTGCAAGGAGGCTGACTGTCTGACCAGCTCCCTGTGCTGGCCCCACAGCATGGAGGCTGTATTTGTCCACCACAGGGCCATGCAGGTATCAAGTCCTCTTCAGCTTGTGTGGCTATACCCTCTGAAGAGATCCCTAACCATGTATTTTCCCCTGCTATCTGTTTGACTTTGGTTTTGTGTTCCTTTCTTGCTAATTGTATCATGTTTCTGCTAGGTGCAGGTTCTCCTGAGACCAGAAACAGAAACTTTCTGAAAAGGTCAGCAAGCTATTTTCCTTAATTTTTGAATTAAGTAGGACTACGCTATACAAATCTGAATACATTTATGTACCGCACTATATTCAGTCCCTTAAGGATACATCTTTAAAACTACAAATCAGGAAACAATTTACTTGATTAATTCATCTTCAGTCCGAAGTATGAATATGCTATTTTTTTTTCAATCAAAAATGTTCTGATACAGCAGCATTTATAAAGTAAGAGCATTGGTTTTTTCCCTTTTAAATAAAGCTCCTTTGATCACCACCTCTACATTCCAAGAGTATTTTCAAATAAGGTGATAGCCTGCTACAGTCTGGGTTTGGTCCATGCCAGTGGCATAGCAAGGCTATGGTGGTCCTACCCCAATTATTCCCCCCCCCCAAGAGCAAGAGGGCTGGGTCTCCAGGGTAGTGGACAGGGCTTACCCATGAAGGCAATGCCATCCCAGCTCATAGCACCCACCCCCAAGAAGTAGCCCCATCAGAAAAGAAGTTTTAAGAGTGGGAGGGGTTGGGGACAATGCTCCACCCCAACCGACTCTGAAAACTTCCTTTTTGGCAGGGCCCTTTGCAAGCAGCCTGAGTGTCACTGGGAAATGTTTTAAGTGGGTAGGGGATGATGTGCTATCCCTCCTTCTGCCCCCTCTGAAAGGTTTCTAGCGGCTCTTGAGCAACTTGCAAAGGGTTCCATGACAGTTCCAGGCCCGAACTCAACTGAGCCCCCATGCTGCATAATAGCGATGCCTCTGGTTCAGGAAGCCCCCACTCACATGTTTAACATGTCCAGACTAATAAACGTGCAGCCCCCACTGGCAGCACCAGTGAGAGCAAGAGTGGAGTGAGGAACAGAAAGTGGTTACTCTTTGGACACTCTAGGACTTTCACATGTGGAGGTCCTGTACACATGGAAGTGCTGCCCACAACCTGATCAGATACAAACACATGTGCATGCATTAGCCTGCATTTGCCCTTATGGCAGGCTCTGAATTCTCCAACATCCTGCTGTGAGTGAAGGACTGCATGTCTGGGTAGGCGTCCAATCTGAACTCTGCTTCCTACTAATAAAACTCAATTCATATGAATGTTTGCAAAAATGGAACAAAATGAATAGCATCATTGCCCGGTGTGGTTTTTGACTTTGGTAGGCTATGATTTTAGAAAGCATACAGATATTTGGAATATTTTTAACCTTTGTTTGACTATCTGTTCATACCTGCCTCAATTCTACACATGCATAAACTTGACCAGTCATCAAAGCACTTACTTTGGAATAGTCTCACTGATTTCAGTTGAACTACTCTAGAGTAATGGTTTGAGAACTTCAGCCATCAGCTATGACCCTGACAGTGGGTAAGAAGCATGCACATACTCGAATATGGAGTTGCTATGATTTAATATAACTACAAGTCTGGAGGGAAAAGGTCCTCCGTGCAGGAATAAGTGAAACAGAAGAAAAAACTACATTAATCAAATAATTTGTTTAAGGCTAAAATGAATATTTAGTGTAATACATAATGTGATGAATTTGGTTTATTCACACCTATCTTAGCAGAAAGTATATGAAGTTCTATTGACATTCCACTTTGGTTTTGGTTCCAAGTACTTGTTTTAGTATTTTGGTCATTTGACAAATTTGGTGTATTCAATCCCACTTTAGCAAAGAGAATACTGGATTCCCGTTTTGTTTGTGGTTCCAAAAATATGTTGTGGTATTTTTGTGTTTGGCATTTTGGTCACATTGATATTTCCGTAGTTTATTCATTTTGGTAGTACTGTTTAATGCCAAGGTGAACAAAGACCTAAATAGAGAAATACTGAAGTGACTGAAATATCAAATGAGAAGTAAATGAATGAACATTGTCGATGCATCCCAGAAGAGGACACGGACACATATTGGAATTTAAAGGCCACACTCTTTACTCCAATTTACATATAATTCAAACCAGTTATCTGGGGATACAGCTTTTCTTTCTCTCTTGCTGAAATCTGGCAATCCTTGCTCTTGATTCAGCCATGGATCCCAACCTTGTAGGGAGATGTCTTTGCTAACTATTTAATTATTCAACTTAACCCTCAACTGTTAACTGGAACCCTGCAAAGCCTTCAAAAAAAGAAACAAAAATACACTCCAACCCTATCCATGGGTTCATCTGCTTAAGCCAATTTGTTGTAGTAAGCACTGTGAGGAAGGTGAAAAATACCAGCCACCTGGCCAACCTGTGGCTGATACATTAAAAAATTCCTTCTTGGCCCTGACAGTGCTGCACTGTTGGGTGAGTGCTTCCTCTCTCAGCAGGTTTGGGTTCTGAGCTGCTTGGGAAAGCAACCATATTCAAGATGGTGCCCGCAAGTCTTGCAATGTGATACTTGCCTTCACGCCCTTTCCCTGTTGCCCTGGTAACAAGTCAAGAGGCACTGAACCAGTTCCCTGACCCAATGCCACAGTGAAGCCTCAGGTGAGTGCCCTTTTCCTCCTATGAGGGCAAGACAAAGTCCCCCACCCCAGTAGCTCTGCCCGGGGGTGGGGGCAGGTAGTAGAGGTGTGCACCAGGGACCCATGTCATTTTTAGTTTTTGTTATTTAACTCTTTCATTTTCGTTTTTATAAATATTAAAAATTTGTTTTTGTTTTTTCTTTCATTTTTGATTTCTGTTGGTTTATATAGAAAATAGGCTGTACCATTTTGTTCTTCATTCTATTTAGATTAACCTTAGGGGGACTGTACCATCAATGGAAGGCATTAAGTGTATCAAATTTCAGAAAGATTGGATAAAGTAATTTTTATAAGTCGTTGAATTATGTTATTTTTAAAAAATCTGCATATATATTCCTGGCTGTACCTTCTTCATCTCCCATCTAATGTGGATGAACCTTGGCATGTTTATACCCTTCCCCAGGTTTAATATACATGCCCACTATCAGAAGATTGAATAAAGGGTCCTGGTAGCATAAGCAATTAACATATAAATGTATGTCTGACTGTACCATCTTTGTAGTACAACCAGTGCCCATGAAATTTAGCAGGGCTGTATCTCTTTCCTTCAGGATCAACTCTGCCAAATATCATAAAGATGTGATAAAGGGTTCCAATTTTATAAGCCTCCACAGCATATGCAGAGAATGAGCCTATGCCAGGGATTTTTGTACGTGTCACTGTGGTATAAGATCAGTTTGTTATGCCAATTGGCCAGCAGAAATGTCAACCAAATATCTTCATTCTGTGCTGTGACCATCCCAACGTTTCTCCCCCACTTGTTACTAGGAAATCGGAAGCATCTGTTTAGGAAAGAGGCAAGAGCCAATAGAGATTCTCTGATGTCCTCTGTCACAGTGCTGCAGGATGTGATTGTGATGATAATTGGCCAGTCTAGATGTGTAAACTGTCTTCTATTTTCTAGGAGCATGACTGGGGGGTGGGGCAACACCAGTCCCAACCTACAACAGGTGTGGCCCCAACCCACCCGGGGCACCGGTCACCATGGAGCTAGGCTGGTCGGACACCTGCTATGTGTCCTGTCCCACCTGCCTGCTTACCCTCTATGTCAGTCTCGGAACTCTATGAGGATGGCCCCTTGGTGGTCCCCCTGTGTCCACTGGCTGATGGTGACCAGGATGCTGGCCTTCGATCCCCCAGCTTCAGACCTCAGGCAAGGGCTAGCGCATGTGGGGCCCTGCTGGTCCCTGAGGTCCCAGGGCGTTCCTCTGGGGGGCGGGACTCCTGGAGCCAGTGCCTTCAATAGGGGTGGTGAGTGGAGGGGGTACCTTGGTCCGTTCCCTGCCCTGGATGACTGTGCTCCCCATGAGTCACGGGGCAACTATTGAGTCTTTCATGTGTAGGATGTGGTCCCAGGCTTCATAGTAGGAGGTGGTCCGGACTCTGTGCCCGGATCATCGGTTGTTGTCCTTAATGGCCTTGTACCCCCTCTTCAGCTCTTTGGCCTTCGACCGGCACTGGGTCACTGTCCTGTGATGCTCTGCCACCTCCATTTCCCGCACAATCTCCTTCAAGATGTGCTCATTGCATTGGTTGACCGCCAGCTCCAGCGGGTGCTCCAGGGTCCCCCAAATCCAGATGAATACCTGGGTTTCCCTGTGCCCCCATTGCCCCCTTCGATGGTATGGCCATCTCCCGCGAGCACCCTCAGGGTTGTGGTCTTCACCCTCCTCCTCCTGCTCCTCCTCCTGCCCTCTGGTTGTCTCCTCCAGGGGCTCAGGCTCCTGGGCCCGTTTCCGTGTCTGCAGGTCGTGAGATGGGGGGGGTTGGTTACTGGGTTGCCACATCCCCATGTCCCTCCCCCTTCCCCCCCTCCACCCACCTTGGAGTCCCTGTGCCACTGCCCCCCCCTTTGGTCCCCTTACCCATTTTCAGAGTTCCTCGTCCCCCGGGCTGGCAGCAGGTGCCGGTTCGGCCTGTCCTGGCTGCTGCTGTTGCTGCTCCTGCTGCTGTCGCTGTCCCTCCACCACCTACAGGTGCAGCACGACCACCTCTCCTCCGCCTGCACCTCCACCACCTCCTCCTTCACCTCCTCCTCCTCCTCCCTTGCTCTCTCTCCCACCACCCTCCTCTCCCTTCTGCCTCGCTCCATCCCTCCATGTCCCCCTGCTGCTGTGTGCTCTTTAAATCTCCCTCCCCGGCGTGTGTTGTTGCTGGGTGCCTGGCAGCAACACTGAATGCTTTGTTCCCAGCTGGGAATCGTTTTGCTTGATTCTGGCTGGAGGTTGCTGTTCAGACGTTACTTTTTTTTGTTTCCCAGTGGGATTCGCTTTGACCACACTTTCAGAGATGGTCCAGGCCGGAGCTCCGGAAGCATGGTTGATTTTGACCCCTGGTGGGGATTGACTGTGGTGAACATCTGGCACGCGTGGAACAGACGTTCAGGGTGCTTTGGCCCCGCCCCAGGATTGACCGTGGTTCACTGTGGTTGACTGTGATCTTGTAATGTCTTAAAATACCCTATGTATGCACATTTTCCTCTACCGAAACCTTGGACCAGGTTGGATGATATTACTCTGTCTCTTATAGGGAATTAAAATAGATCTGTAATATCTTCAGGGATTAATGACATATAGATGAAATGTGAGGATATTGCCATACATCAGTATTGCACCAGAGTTAAGGAAGTGGAAGCCCTATCATTCCACTTATTCAAATAACAGGACCCACTCTGGTGTTGTTGTAAAATAATATTTTCAGAATTGCTGCACCAGTAAATAGAAACTCGATGAGTCATTGACATAATTTCCTCCATGCATGTCAACTTGTGGAAATAAAATAATAAAAATATGTTGGTATAGTGAAGAACTTTCATCCTATTTTTTTGTTGAATGGGAAGCATTTATACAATTTTATTTATAAGTCTGTGTGCAAAAGTGTGGAGTCGGGACGGATAAAATTATTTCAGCTTAGTGGTACTAATGATTATTCTTCTTCAAACTTATAACCCCATCCTTCCCCTAACACTCAGGATGGCTTACAAAATAAGAACCATATAGGAACCATATGAAAAAATGGCAACATTTGGTAGCATTTTTCATGACATCTAAGTCAATCTACTGTGTGATTCGTATTAGAAGCAAGACAGAAAATATGTAGGGTGCTTGTGCTATGGGCGACTTTGGGGTTATCACACAGAAGATCCGTTCAGACATCATGAAAATGCCATTCTGTAGTAATCTTGGAACAACTTGTTGTGGGGGGCATGGAGGGTTGTAAAGACATCTCGATGCGCTTATTGTTTCCTTGTGCTTCCCATACGTGTCAGCTCTATCTTCCTGCTGACTCTTATCTTATACTCAGACTGGAAGCTCTTTGGGGCAGGTACTGTTTTTTGGTTACATGTGTGTACAGGGCATAGTGGGGGCTCTGAGGCAATAAGATTTTGATCCTCAAAGTACAGATCCAGCATAAGCTCCATTGCAGTCAATGGAACTTGCACCAGGAAAGTGATTTAAGGATCAGAGCCAACCAGAATAAGTATAGCAAATAATACTAATTTAATTGCAGTGATAATCATGTGTCACATTTTGGGTGAAAACAAACATAAAGCTAACTCTAACACCGTTTTAACATTTCTTATGCATATTGCAGGACTGTATTGGTGCCCTATGCAGCCTTGCAACATGCACAGCATAAGAAATGTTAAAGCAGTGTTAAAGTGGAGTTAGTGTTATGCCTGTTTTCACCCTTCATATTCTACAGAGTATTTGGGTGCTGTGTTGGTCGCAAATGTATGAGATGGAGACAAAGTTATTCAGTTGATATTTTTATTGGACCAACTTGCTTCTGTTGGTGACAGTATTGAAAACTTTCAGGCCATAAAGTTCTGATCAGATTGAACCATAGTTCTGACTCCTTATGTGCCTAAGGAAAAGCCCTGTGTGGTCTGAAAGCTTGAATACTCTCACCAGCAGAGGTTGGTCCAATAAAAGATATCATCTGAATTACTTTGCCTCCATTTTGTCTGCACTAACACATTTACATACAATAATTTGCTGCGTGTATTTGTCTTTCAAATTTGATCAAATATTGGATAAAGCTCCAATACTAATTAAAGTCCAAGTTGTTGTTTTTGAAAGTGACTTAATATTTGTAACCTTTTAATTAATCAACCCCATGCTAAAGTTCACTTTGCGGCTACTGCAGTGTAATTATAAAGTGAGAAAAAGCATAATTGATGCATTTTGTCAATCCATGTAGCTGCAAGGTACCTTTTTAAAGGTTACATTTTTGTTTAGGTAAACTGAGCTAATATTGTTTTGGCAATTATCCTTTGACTTAACCATTCTTCCTGCTGATTCAAGTAAAAATGGATGATAGAGAAATAAAGATTGTGAGCATTAAGTAATTCAAAGTGCATTTTACAGCAGTGTGCTGTGCTTATAGGTATGAAGCTGGTAACAACACACACTCTTTAAACAAACTTTAAAAAGAGGTTGCATGTGAAAGTGAAATTGATTAAAAAAATGGCCTAATGCAGCAGAATATAAATGTATCATAACTATCAGCACTAATGTTTATTATACATTAGACCCCTCTTGGCTGCAATTAAGCTACTCAGGAGTAAAGGTTTGCAGATCGAGGTCTAAGGACACAATCCCATCTCCATTAATGCCAATGGGATTACTCTGGAGTAAGTAGGGTTAGGATTGCAGCCTAAGTGCTGTACATATAGTGCAAACATTTTTTCCAGAGAGGCTTTCCTCATATTAGACAAATTGAACTTGGCAGATGCAGCATCCATTTTGAATTTCCTTACCATAAAATATGCAAGTGAGCATTTTATATTTAATTGCAAATATATATTTTATTTTGATATCCTCATACTACTACTGTTTATCACTTCTATAGTGATAGAACCCCATGAATTCACTTAATCATAGGTCCATTAACTCCTACACTAGGCCATCCGAGGCGCTGGATTGGATATATCATAAACGTGGGCAAAGTTACAAAGTCCCAGAGTTAGATACCAGACTTTCCATATCCACGAAACCCACAAGATGTATTACATCAATTACAGTTTCCCCTGATCCCAAGGATGGGGAAGATGGTTTCCCCCAAATTCACCTGCCCATCAAAGCAGCGGTAGCAGCATAGGACATGCTTCCTCTGCTACGATGGCCCACATGAGGCTTCAGTGAAAGTCTATGGGTTGCAGAGGTGTGAACCAGGGACCCATATCATTTTTTGTTTTCATTTTTTGTTTTTATTATTTAAATCTGTTTTCATTTTCAAAAATATCAAAATATCATTTTAGTTTTTTTCTTTCTTTTTTATTTCCATTGGTTTCAATAGAAAACACAGTTTTGACTGTAACATTTTGTTTTTAATTATATTTGGATTAAACATGGGGGGCTTGTACCTCAAATAAAAGGCATTAATTGTACCAAATTACAGAAAGTTTGGATAAAGTAAACCAAGTTTATAAGCAGTTGAATTATGCTATTTTGCAAAAATCTGCATACATATTCCTGGATGTAACTTCTTTGTCTTCCATATAATATGGAATAACTTTGGCATGTTTATACCCCTCCCCGTGTTTAATATCTTTGTCAAGTTTCAGAAGGATTGAATAAAGGGTCCTGGTGGTATATTAAATTAACATATAAATGTATGTCTGACTGTACCAACTTTTTAGTACAACCAGTGTACATGAAATTTGTCAGGGATGTGTCTCACCCTTTCATGATCATCTCTAGCAAATATCTTAAAGATGAGATAAAGGGTTCCAATTTCATATGCCTGCATGACATATGCAGGGAAGAAGCCTATGCCAGGGATTCTCTTACGTGTCACTGTGGTATAAGATCGGCGTGTGATGCCAAATGGCCCGCAGAAATGTCAACAAAATATCCTCATTATGTGCTGTGACCATCCCAACTTTTCTCCCCCACTTGTTACTGGGAAGTCAGAAGCATCTGTTTAGGAAAGAGTCAATAGAGATTGTCTTATGTCCTCTGTCACAGTGCTGCAATATGTGGTTGTGATGATAATCGGCCAGCCTGGATGTGTAAACTATGTCTCCTGATTGCTAGGATTTTATCCCCAAAGTTCCAGTTATGTCCCTTCTATGTCCGCCTCAGGGCCGCTCCTTATGCCCGCCTTGAAGCCACCACCCATTGGTCCTGTAAAGCTGGAAGCATGCAGTAATTGGCCAGTGCATGGTTGCTCCCCATCCTCCTTCCTAAAGCCTCCCTCCACCTGCTATGCCAGGTGCCTGCCTCTGACTGGATATTGTATGTGCTTCTGGTCACCTCATCTCAAGAAATATATAATAGAACTGGGGAAAGTTCAGAGAAGGGCAACCAGGATGATAGAAGGGATGGATCAAATTCCATAGGAGGATTGCCCAACAGCTTGGGGCTGTTGAGCTTGGAGAAGAGGTGATTAACAGGGGGGAGAATATAATAGAAGTTTATAAAATCACGAGTAGCATGGAGAAAGTAAATAGGGAACTGTTATTTGTCCAATTCCACAATAAGAAAACAAGGGGACACTCTCTGAAGTTAAATGGCAGCAGATTTAAACAGAACAAAAAGAAACACTATTTCACAGAGAGGGCAATACAGTTGCAGAACTCATTGCCAGAGGAGACTGTGAAATCTAGCAGCATAACAAGCTTTGAACAGAAACTGGACACATTCTTACATAATAGAGCCATAAACATCTTCTAGTTGGGGGTTTAACCCCCCGCAGTAGCTACTACTCCTGGCTACTGGTAGTTGGGAGTGATCAGCACTGCATTAGATTGATCACACCTTCATGACCTGTACAGATTCTTCTTTTGAACCACCAGAGCTGGCCACTGTTGGAGACAGGATGCTGGACTAGATGGATTGCTGGTCCCACCCAGTATGGCACTTACGTTCTTATTAAGTGGTTGAAATCTGACACCTCGCAATCTCTTGCTCCTGAAGGAGCCACATGGAAATGCCCCAAGGCAGCTACTTCTGGCAAGGGACTGCAGAACAGGCACCCAAGAGCAGCTGCATATGACTCCTGAGCTGCCATTTTCCCACCTCTGATATATTATCCTATTTTTGAGGGACCAGCATGGAAACCTACCCTCCTTCCATGACACCTGTGAAGATGCAATAAGGGTTTCTGTGTTGCAGAAACCCACACAAGACCGTCTAAATGTCAGCAAATTAAACCATCAAAGCTTACAGAGCAAAATTGACACTCATTGACATGAATGACAGCGGACAAATACAAATGCTATTTCGGGTGACATTACAAAAGCATTGTATCTAACCCACGAGATGTAATTAAATCACTGGACTCAGCACTGGCTAGGCCTCATCAGGAGTACTGTATTCAAGCTGGTCATCACCTTTTAAGAAGACAGGACACAAAGTAGTCTCCCATCTCTCTCATATTTGGAACGTACATGGGGAGGGAACCAATGAAGATGGTACAGGAAATACAAATCATGAGGAAAAGTTGAAAGAGCTGGGATGTATTAAGCCTATGGTGCGTTTAGATGGAGGCAGAACTGCCCGCCCCCAGAGCTGCTCCGGGAGTGCACCCCTGTGTCCGCCAACTCCGAGCTCCCACTGGGTCCATTTCATATGGACCCAGCATGTTCCCTTGGCTGCAGCCTGTCTGTGCAGCTCCCTCCCTCCCCCCACCACCCACCCACACACCATAGAGTTGTGGGCAATTGCCCGATGCGCTAGGCTGGCATCCACAACTCTATGGGGTTGCCTGGGGCAACAGACAACTGGAAGCAGAGCTGTCCTTTTGAAAACACTCCTAGAGAAGACAAGACTAAGCAGGTCGACTTGATAACAGTTTTCAAATATTTAAAAGGCTGTCCTAAAAAAAGGTAGAGAACAATTGTTCTATATTGTTATATTGTGGGACGGGCAAGAAAAATATGTTTAAAATGCAAAAGAACAGATTTAAAGTGCAGTATTAGGGAGATTTTTAAGTTGCTGAGGGAGACTGTGGAGTCTCCTTCACTGGAGATTTTTAAGAGGAGGCTGGAGAAATATTTGTCAGGGATGATTTAAGTCTAGTTAATCTTGCCTAAATGCAAGTGGGTTAGGCTTGGTGATGGCCCTTATGTCTCTTCCAGCCCTATGTGCATATATCTCTATGGTTCTTCTATAGTGCAATTGTTCATGTGTCACAAAAAAGTATTTGCCCCCCTAGGACTTAGAGAAACATTTTATAAATAAAATGGCTGTATTTCATTGAAAATAAAACATGAGGTAATGTGTTTATTTGCCCAAGGAGTACACGCTGGCACCAAATGTGTAGATTATTCTAGACTTGTTATTTTTAACATCATTATCAGAACCAAGTACTGTGTACAAAAGCATAAGGCCCTTCATTTGATAAAAGTACAGTTTGCTCAAACAGTTGTAAAATATTCAGTGTTCTTAAGATTAAATATCTGAATATTGCTTCCGAAGGAACAGCTGTCAGCTTAAATCTAAAGTCTAGTTTGTTTACTGGTTGTATTTTATATCTGTTAGAAAATGACACCAAATGGCAATAAAATCATTGTAAGTATTCTACTGGGGAATATAAATGCCCTTTGGTTACAGTGTACATATCTTTATACATAATTCCAGTATATTTTCTCTAGAATTATGTTAAATATGTAAAAAGCCTTTTCTCATAAAGGTAAAAATGTTAGATGCTTCCAAGCTGTAATTTAGCATTAGTGTCAAGATTGCTTCAGAAAATAAGCTACAGTTACTGTTTCATTCTTTTTAAGTGTCACTCAGCATACCGTATCTGATCTTGCATCCAAAATAAACTTATATGATTTTATTCAGTTTTCCAGAAGTGCAGGAGAATTGAAGTATAATTTATAGCATATGGAGGAACGTAAATATCTTACAGTAAGTAATTGGTTAGTTACCTAGGCTGTCTTATCCTGTTACCGCTACCTTCATTTCAAATAATTAGGAAAAATATCTCTCTTTTATCCTGTGTGTTTAAATTTTATGAATCCTTGATATTTGTTTAAGTTTATTTGATAGATAAAATCATACAAGAAGAAAAGTTCCTCTAAAACATTAAGGTTTACTGGGCCTATAATAAGAAACTGATTTTTGCTGAGTTAAAGCGACTTATCTTTGCCCTTTTAATAAGAAATCAACTACAGTCAGCCGAAATCAAGATAAAAATCACTGAGTTGGTGTTATCACATTGTAGACGGCAAACACTTATCTCCAGCATTAACTTTTTGTGTGTGTGCGTGGATTTCAAATAGATTTAAAATGCTAACACTCAATAATTTTCCATATATTAAAAAAATAAGATTAATGAATGAGGAAAGGCATGAAAAAATGATTTACTTTTTAGAAGGTCATTCCATTGAAATTGAATACTATAGAGCGAAAATATACTGTAGGTAAAAAATAAAGTGGGTTTTATTGCTAGTGGTTTCCTTGAATTTTACTAGGCTTGTGATAAAAAGATTGCACTTCTAAGTTTAACCTCTATTATTTCTATGCTGCAGAAATAGTTTTTCTAAAAAATAAATAATCTATTTAACATTTGTAAGGCAATTTATTCATGTCTCATTGTGCTTAATATACTTTCTAAAATAGTTATTTTGTCCTCGTACTTATGAAGCTGGAGAAACTACTTTTCACACCAGTCACGTCTAGTTCATAAAAGTTCATATTTTACTTGGAATTAAATATCTAGAATAATATAGCTATACTCAGTGGGGTTGATCCATGCTCTGTGGAGTGCTGCGTGGAGCTTGCATGGACACATTCACAGACCACGCACCCCCCTGGTACAGAGCCTATGGGTGATTTCAGACGTGACACGGAGGCTGTGGCCCCATCATGGAATCACCCTTTTGATTCCCTGCTGGAATCAAACTGTCATGGACAGCAGACGTGCCAGCCGATCCCAGCTGGGAATCTGGAGGCGGGACTGCGTGGCGAAACATGCAGCTGCACAGCCCCCCACCACCACACTCCCAAGGCCGCCGTCCCTCCGGGAGATGGGCGGGCACAGCAGCCAATGTGGCCGCCTGCCCCCCAGGGTATTGACCATGGCCCGGAATCGGCAGCAAGTATGGCCGCCAATTCCGGGCCGTGGTCAGAGGCCAGATGAGACGTTACCACGTTCAACCATGGTGAATCCCGCCATGGTTGAGCGTGGTAACATTAAGTCTGTTAGGGGCAAAAAGTGATTCCCAGCAGGAGTTCACCCCAGGCAGGAATCACTTTGACAACACTTTCGGAGATGGTCCCAGGACCATCCTCGAAAGCATGGTTATTTTGATTCCCGCCAGAGGTTCACTGTGGTGAACCTCTGGCGGGCATCAAACAGACATTACAGGACCATTCCCCACCACAGGGGATTGTCTGTGGTTGAGCGTGATCTCGTAACATCTGAAATTACCCAAAGGGTGACCAGGTGGGGCCAGTGCAGCATGCCCCGGCGGTACTCCTGCAAGGACATGTAGTGGGTGATCAGGTAGTAGGCCTCAAAGGGATCGGGCATGGTGAGAGCCAGCTGGACGTCCACACGGGCCCACACCGCCAAGAGGGACGACATCTCCACTGCGGAAGGCTCCAGCACACAGCAGGCAGCAGAAGGGGGCCACGGAAGGTGCCCCAGCTCCAGAAGGCGTTGGTACACCACCCCACGGGTGCGCTGGTACCCATGGGCCCCGTGAACAAAGGAAAAGTAGGTCACTGCCAAGGCAGGGCCACCCTCAGCCAGGCACTCCTTGTAGGCGCCCAGACCACACACCACCAGTGCAGACACAGTCTCCGAACCACTCCAGGGCACATGTGCGCACAGCATCTCCGGGATGCGCCCCTCAGGGAAACGAACCAGCCCCAGGGCCTCCGT
>QEPC01007433.1:2549232-2559247 GCA_003113815.1 Sphenodon punctatus | reverse complement strand
GAGTTCCTTCAGAACTCTGGGGTGAATACCATCTGGCCCTGGTGATTTGTTCATATTAAGCTTGTCAATTTGCTCTAGAACCTCCTCCAGGGTCACTCTGATTTGTGACAGTTCATCCAATTCATCACCTACAAAGTAGGGTTCCAGCGTGGGTATCTCCCCAACATGCTCCGCAGTGAAGACTGAAGCAAAGAACTCGTTTAGCTTCTCTGCATTGTCCTTGCCCTCCCTGAGTGCCCATTTTACTCCTTGGTCATGGGATCATGGGATCATGCAATACCTAGACCGATTTCCAAACAGCTGAACCGAACCGAACTCGGTTCCCGGACCGAACGATGAACGCAAACTCGGCTCCCAAATCGAACGACTGAAGAACTGAATGACCAAACCGCAATCTGTTCACACATTCCTACCCTTCTCCCCCCGTACATTTGATATAGATAGGTAGTATAGATTACATATAGATATATATTATAGGCATAGAGATTAGAATAGTTACATAGATAACTTATTAGATAGGGACAGAGGGGGAGGGAAAAGGAAAACTATCGACTTAAATTTAGATAAATATTATTTGTGCATGGGAATCAATAATGTTACCATTATTGATATAGTTACCGTTTCAAATCTTCGTTTGAAATGGTACCTATATCAATAATAATATCAATAACGATAATGATAGATATCGATAACGATAATGAAAACAATACCAATAACGGTATCGATATCAATAATGATAATGAATATCAATAACAATATCGATATTGATACCAAAAATGATATTGATACCGATAACAAAAACATTATCAAAAATGATACAAAAAATTATAACAAAAATGACAATGATAACAAAAACAAAAATAACATTGTCATTAATAATGATAATGAAAATGACATTTTTGAATAACAAGAATAAAAAACAAAAACGACATGAGGGCCAGGTGCACACCCCTAGTTAAAATACTGTAGTATGTACCCTCCAGACTTGCAAGTCAGGTTATCAGTGTACAGAATTTGACTTACCCAATTCAAGAAACATTCTATTTGTTAGAATGCTAGGGGAAAACATGCTTTTTTTACTTAACCGGAAATTCAAGTTATGCAAGTTTGATCTGAGGCTGTATTCTCACCTGTGGTGGTGGTGGCAGCAGCGGGAGGGGTGAGGGAAGATGCGGCAGCCCGGAGGCGCTAACCGATGGGAAAAGAACCAGTGCGAACGAACGGGGATCTGTCGCGGCTTCTCTCACGCATGTCAGGGCAGGATTTTGCACCAGCTCTTTTCCCGTTGGTTGGCTCCTCCAGGCTGCTGTGTCTTCCCTTGCCCCTCCCACTGCCACCACTGCTGCCGCAGGTGAGAATACAGCCTAAGTGGATCCTACCTTTACCTTAAAATAATGTAGTAGTCTTCTGTTTTCCAGCTGATTCATGCATAGATCTGAATTTGCAGATTTCTTTCTTTTCTTTTTTTTTTAAACCCATTAAGTTTTTCATTGTGCAGACCACATGTTTTCTCTAGTTTTCTTTGGCTAGCTTTAAGATTCATGAGCTCAGAAAGCTCAATTGTTTGTTTCTTTTACAATTTTCTTTTCAAAGCCAAGTAAGACAAAGACATTGAGAATGTAATATTTGATTTGCAGAAAATAGCTGTCAAATAATGACCAAGACAGGAGGAAACATGGCTTTCCCAATGTATATAGAGATGTCTGGATCATAAACCTGGAACCGTGACATTTTAAGCTTTGCAGTTCAGGCTAATGTTAAATAGCACCTCATCAAGAGATTGTTCTCACAAGCAACAGAAGTTATTCAAAAGGAATCTGGAGTAATTGTCTACCTCTGACTCTACTCTCACGAGCAGAAGGAACCAAATTCAGCTCTGTGCACAAAAACTAGGGATAGGACTTTCGGTTTCAAATTAAATCATAACAGCCAAAAAAAGAATAGACCATTATGGTTTAATCCAAAGCAGGCCATAAATCGGCCTGCCATTTTCAGATCCAAATTTTTCAGATCCTCGATCTCCCCAGGTCCCTGGCATGTACTTACCAGCCTTGGAGTGCTTGATTGAAGCTCTGCTGGCCTGTCGTAACTGTGGGGAACCTCCCGGCAGGTTCGTTTGCTGTGGCATGCTGCTGATCTCAGCAGCAAGCATGTGAAAAATGGCCACTGGCGTTGTTTTGCACAAAATGGCTGATGTCCATAACCAAAATGACAGCAATGTCATTTGGACCACAACCAGGGCAGTGGCCATTTTGCACATGCACAACATGGTTGCGGCAGCCATTTTGTACTTGAGCACCACAGAGCAGAGAGTTTGACAGTTCACCGTAGTAAGGGAGCCTGGCAGGAGGCCACCTACAGCAGGAGTGGGCCGGCGGATCTTCAGTCAAGCCCTCTGAGGTCAGTAAGTACATGCCAGGACCACGGGGTTGGGATGGAGGGAAACAGCATCTGACAAGACTGGGGAGCAGGGGTTTAAAGGTTTAAAGGTTTCCATGGATTTAAATTTGGAACTGAAATATGAATCTGTAATTGAATCCATAAAAACCTTCAAACCAAAACCAGAAAAAAAGAACCCATAATTTCCCCTGGTGTCCCATCCCTAACAAAAATGCTATGCCATCTATTGCACTTACGAATTGTAGCAAAACTATTTAACGCACTGACTTAAATGCATGTTTGAAGTCTCCTGAAGCCTATCAATCGAGAGACTCCAAACATGCAAATGAGCAGGGAACAGGAAAGGGGGATTGGTTCTGCTGCTGGTGATGTAACAAATAGCACAGTTCAAATGTGGCCTGACAGAGGGATCTAGGCTTGAGCATGGGAGAGGCTCCCAAAGAAATACTTCAGTCAATAATAGACTTCACAAACGTAAACAAGCTGAGAGAGAAAGACGAGTGATTGTTCAAGCTTCTGATGATATCACAATCAATACAGCTCATGCTGACCTAATGAAATGGGGGTGATTGGGATTAGCACTACAGTAACAATAGTGGCCTAGCAGAGTCTTGGCCAACACAAGCTGGAGATGTAGAGGTAACACAATAGTGGCAAAGCTTTACCTTGGAAGATAAGAGGCCATTCTTTATGCAGTTGAATTTTCATTGTTACCTTTGCTAGTATATAATAATTTTACACAACATACCTGTACTGTCCATGTGTGTGGGATGATACACATTTCAACCTTTATATACATAAAATCAGTAATCCATAATGCCATGTGCATTTACTTATGCAGCCATATTTAAACTGTTCTATAAAACTCTGATAAATTGTTACTTTAATTTTTTTCCCCCTTCCAAATCCACAAATGGCTTTATTATGCCCTAAAGTAATCTAAGCCAAAGCTTTACCTTGGAAGATCATCAGTATTTGTATGGACTAGACCAACTTTCTTGCCCTGAAATTGTAATGATATAATGACCCTGTCTTACTGCAGGGGTGAGCATTGGATTTTTTTCTTCCAAATATAACTTGCATTTTCAGATAGCTATCCAAATAATATCTGCAACTCAAATGGAAAGTCACATATCCATAGGGCTGAATAAGCAGCCATTTTTTTTTTCCTCATGAGAATTAAGAACATAAGAAGTACCATACTGGGTCAGACCAATGGTCCATCAAGCCCAGCATCCTGTCTCCAACAGGGGCCAATCTTGGTTGCTTGGGAGAAGTACCCAACAGTACTTCTCACAAGTTCAGCCACTGGATTGATTTCTCGATAATTGCTTGAGGCTGGGACAAATTCTCAGTGAAATGTATATTTTGTTTAAATATCACTGCACATGTGCAACTGGCCACAACTATTGACCAAGCGCATGCTAGTGATTTTTTTTTAAAAAAAAAAATATCTCGCTGAGCATTCAGCAGGAAAGTGTGAGCATCCTGAACCTGGGACAAATTCTCCGTGAAAAATATATTTTTTAAAAAATATCACTGCACATGGTTCAAACCAAATTGGGTTGGGATTTTGTAAAGTTTAATTGATTGGACAAAATCTCATTTCAGCCCTAATATCCACTTTTCCAGTTTTTGTTTTTTTTAGTCATTTGGTAGTTTAGTTATTAGGTTACTTAATTCAGACTAGTGTCACTGTGCATGCACAATACTACCAAAATAACTAAGCAGTCAAATAACCTTTACCTATTCCTCTGGGGTACAAGTGAACCCCAGAGTGAAAAATGCATGTAAAATACACTAATTAGTTTGAATAATTAGGACATTGTCACTGGCACCTCTGCACACAACATACTGAAATTTCAGCCAGATACCGCATACCGTCTGTCTTCTCTAACCAAAAAAGTTCCAGGGCACAAATGTACCCCAGCTTACAATGGCTTTTTGCTATTGGGGCACAAATGTACCTCAGCCAATGCATTTCAATTGGGGTACATTTGTACCCCAGCTCAAAATCACCCAAACTGAACACTTTTCAAGGCCAGTTCACACTGACAGTGGACCTGGAAGTCAAAGCCACTCCTCACTGGAAGATGAAACTAAATAACCCCTTCAATGCCGTTTGCACTGCCTTGCACTGTCAGGGCACTTCTCTATGACCCTTTTGCAGAAGGACACTCTAATGGTGACCAACTGGCAATTACATTTGCTAATACATGAGGCAGGGAACCCTTTCAGACAGTACATGCCCAGCAGATACATCATACCTTCTTACAGGAGACATTTACCTGGGGAAACAACCAGGGGCTCCATGTGAAGGGCAGGTGTGAACCAATGTGGTGCTAACACTGGTGTGCTCCTACTATGAGACTGGGAGAAATGTGGTGGGAGACAACTTTTTCACAAGTACTGATCTGGCAGCAAGCTTTCTGGAAAGAAACCTGACTTATGTTGAGACAATTCGTAGGAATATGCCCGACATGCCATATACTGCCTTTCCCCCACCCTCCACACCTTCAAGTCCCTCCTCAAAACCCACCTCTTCCGCTCCGCCCTTCCTAACTCCTGCTAACCATCCCCACCCAGGATTATCCCCCACCTGTTATCTGCAAACTCCCAGTTCTCTGTAACCAAGCCAAGAATGTGTACCTGAGCTCTTGCATCCTCATGAATGTTGCATCCCTTGTCTCTCCCTCTGTTCCCCCTTCCTTTTCTCCCCTTACCCTGTCTTTAGATTGTAAGCTCTCGGGCAGGGACTGTGTCTGTCTTACTCTTTGTAAAGCACCAGGTACATCACTGGTGCTATATAAATGCTAATAATAATAATAATAATAATAATAATAATAATAATAAATAAATGTAGCCATATCCATTTTCAGGGGACATAAAGCACACCTTAACTTGAGATAGCTCTCTCTCTCTCTCTCTCTCTCTCTCTCTCACACACACACACACACACACACACACACACACACACACAGAGGCAGGGCATTGACTGTGAGAACAAAGTGATAAAAAGTAAAGATTTTGGCCACATTTTTTGTGCCAGAGGCAAAAAACTGCTTGGGGTACAAATGTACCCCATGAGACGTTATGTGCGATTTTTTTCTGACGAGAAAAGGAAAGGGATAAACTGATCCAAAATATCTGAAATGGATATCTGATGAAAAGGGACCCCAAAAATGGTTTGGTGGCCATGGTTCGAATTGGGTGAATTCAACAAATAAGATGATGACTGGGGATTGGGGTTGGGAAGGAATTTTCCTTCGGGTCAGATTGGCAGTTGTCTCTGTGGGCTTTTTGCCTTCCCCTGCAGTGTGGGTGTGGCTAATTTATTTGAGGCAAAAGAAAAATCTAGGTAAGACTGTTCTCTATTACATCAGGCATCAGTGTGCTCTGGTCAGTCCTGATCTCTACTTGTGGCAGATTTTTGTTTTGTTTTATTGGATGAATTTTTTGATGCAGGTAGTTTGGGTATGGTGGAACTTGCAGTGGTGCAGAGAGGATGAGATGAGATGACCCTGGAGGTACGGTCCAACTCTATGAATATGTATTTGTTTTAGCTCTACCCTGGTTTCTTCTCTAAGTGAAAATGCTGAGGCTTATGTGTCCAAATTCCACCTGCAAAGGAGTAATTGGAACTTACCTCCACAATAGCCCCATCAGGCAGTCTAAGAAAATGTCTGTAGAGCTCCTGGAAGCCACTGAGGTGAACTGTGTATATAGACACATGAACAGTGATCTCTCCAGAGATGGCCGTGGATTTTGAGATTTCAACCTGGTGCTGGAGGTCACAGCTGGAGACACCAGATTTTCTGGCACTGTCATCCCAGATGTAATCATACACTGCCACCTAGTGAGAAAGAAACACACCCCAAGGCCCCCCTCCCCCCCAAATATATTTAATTAACTTCTTGAAAGAGCTTAACCGATTTAAAATGATTTTACAATAAATCTGCAAGGTCTGTGCCATGTGCGGTGCCTGCACTTGGGTTCTCCTACATATTTTTATGACATATATCTAAATAGAGAAGATAGACAAATCCCTCGTGTGTATTTCATAAAGTTAATTCTGCACAGATGAAGCTGTAATTGACTCCTGTATTAACCAAAAGTAGGAAGATCAAGCAGGGGAGGTTAAACAATAAAATGGCAATTCTGATTAAAACAATGCTTACTGAGAATTCTGTGAATGGGTATTTATGTTTCCTCCCTCCTGAAACCCTTTTCCTTATATCCACTGGCATTGTTTTTCAATTTCTGTATAGCATTAATGTAGCCTTCTGCTGCTAACTGAATGAAACTGACTAAATCCAGTTTATTTTAGTGTAGAATAAGTTGGCATAGGTACATTGTTTTTTGCTATAACCTTATTTGCTTGAGTGAACTCAGCTTTTTACTCCGATTTTATATTTAACCACTTCTGCATTACAGGCTGTACAAAATTCAAGAATGCAATTGAAACATGACATACAGTTTGAGAGACTAACTGCTAATCAGAACTGATGCTATGCACCATTTCTTTTAAAGTGCTACTCAAAGGAGATCCATTCAACCCAACCCATTTAAATAGAGACATTTAAATGAAGAGGCTCTTTCATGATATTTCAAGTACCATAAATCTTGGTTGTAGACAACCTGTAGATTCAGAAAAACTGCCACATTCACATATTTTGGTAGTTAAGAGTCCTTTTTGGGGCAAAAAGAAGAAATAGTCAGGGATAACAAAACAACAAAATTGGCAGTAAAACATTCATTCAAGCAAGGGCCTTTTTACATGGACAGAGGTGAGTGGGGAGAATGAGTGTTTCGCCAGAGTGGGTGGATGTCCATTTACATGGACACCCACCCACCTCCACCTACCTCCACCCACGGAGCCTCCTCCAGTTTTGTGGAGGGCTCTGTGGGTGGAGGTGGGTGTTGCGCAGGAGTGCACACGCAGCCCCACCCATCCTCCTTGGTGTTCACACGGGCGACTTAGCAGACTCCCATCTGCCTACCCACCACCAGACATATAAACATATGCCCGCCCCCCCCCCAAACCCTCCTGAACATCGGGGGGGTGCACATCTGTGTAAAAACGGCCCATGATAGCACAAAGCCTGGCCAAGCTGGATGAACATACATGTTAGTTCTTATTTTGCCCATGTAGCTGTATCTTAATATCTGTAAATAATATCTGCAGTGGATAGCACATCTAACAATTTAGTCTGCTTTGAATCAGGTCCTCTTGCATAACTGACAAAGGGTATTTTCAGACGTTACAAGATCACGCTCAACCACAGACAATCCCCTGTGTTGGGGAATGGTCCCATAACGTCTCTTTGATCCCCGCCAGATGTTCACCACAGTGAACCACTGGCAGGGATCAAAATAACCATGTTTTCAAGGATGGTCCTGGGACTATGGGTGATTTCAGACATAACGGGGCCCGTTGGCCCCGTACCGAAATCACCCTAGTCATTCCCTGCCGGGGTCACCCCATCACGCCGCAACAGACATGCCGGGGTGATCCCTGGAGGGAATCCGGGAGGGGGTGGGGCCGCGCGGCGCAATGTGCGGCCACACGGCCCCGCCCCCTCCATGCTCCCACCGCGCGCCCTCCGGGGAGATGGGCGGGCGGCGGGGCCAATGAGGCCACCGCGTCGGGCCGGATTCGCCACGGCCCAGGGTCCCGCCGGTGATCCCGGGCCATGGTGCCCGACCAGACGTGACGCCGGGGTTCACCCCGGCATGGGATTGCATTCGACACGCGGCGACCTCCGATCCCCCCGCTTCAGCTGCTCACGTGTCGAATACAATCCCCAGCCATGGTAACATCTGGGGGGAAACATCCGTTTCCCCCAACAGACGTGACGCTATCACAGCCACCACGCAGAATTGAGCGTGGTTCACTGTGTTATCGTCACGGCTGGATTCACCCTATCTTTGAAAGTGTGGTCAAAGTGATTCCTGCTGGTGGTGAACATCCGACAAGAATCACTTTTTGTCCCCAACAGACGTGATGTTACCACGCTCAACCACAGCGGGATTCACCATGGTTGAGCATGGCAACGTCTCGTCTGGCCCCTGATCACGGCCCGGAATCGGTGGCCATGCTCACTGCCGATTCCGGGCCGTGGTCAATACCTCAGGGGGTGGGTGGGTGCCGCAGCTGCATTGGCCACTGCGCCCACCCATCTCCTGGAGGGCAGGCAGTCTCAGAAGTGGGGGGGGGCGGGGCTGTGCAGCCGCACGTTGCACCACGCAGCCCTGCCCCCTCCCCGATTTCCCAGCAGAATCTGCTGGCTCGTCTGTTGACGGGCCGGTTTGATTCCACCGGGGATTCTTTGGGGGCCACATCCAATAGGGCCACCATCACATCTGAAATCACCCAAAGCAGTTATTTCTGTTTCCTTTACCCTGTGTTGGAAATCTGTTTCAGTTTTGTTGGTTTGTTTTTTCCCGTTATTTGGTCGTTTTGTTTTGGGTATTCAGCCAAATAACCATATATCTGAGCAGAAATAATAACCAAAATAACCAGTAGAATCAGAGTATCCAAATGAAATATCTGAAGACATAAATAAATGAATATTGTTCCAGGCACAGATAATTATTTAGATATTCAGAGGATTATTCAAAAATTGCAAATCATAACTTTGAATAAAAAACTCTACTGTTCAATGTGCTATTGTACCTTCAGCCAAATCCTCATAGAGAAGAAAGTTTCTGTGTCACATGCTGCCTATCAGAAGAAATAGAAACTGAACAGCCTATATTTGAAGATACCTAGTCCACCTTTCTTAGGTATTTATACCACCCCCAAATACAAAACTCATTCCTAGGGATGTGCATCTGTAACGTTTTCATTTTGTAACAAAAACAAATGGAGCCCCATTCACATTCATAACTAATGTTATGAAAAATAATGAATAAACAAAAGGTTGTCATTTGCTTTCATCCATTTGACCTGTCTCTAACCTTCTCTTTTTAGGGAAGGTTATTGAGCGGGCAGTGGCGCTCCAGCTCCAGGTTCATCTAGATAACATAGGGCTCCTTGACCCTTTTCAATCTGGGTTCCGCCCCGGCTATGGCACCGAGACGGCGTTGGTGGCCTTGGTGGCCGACCTCTGCCGGGAGATGGACGCAGGATGTTTGACATTTCTCATCCTGCTAGATCTCTCGGCCGCTTTTGACACCATGGACCACGGGCTGCTGTTGAGACGGCTGCATGACCTGGGGGGTCTGGGTGGGACTGTTCTTGAATGGTTCCGCTCATTCCTCTCGGGGAGGAGCCAATGGGTGGTGTTGGGGGAGGAAACATCGAGCCCCCGCGCTTTACTGTGTGGCATTCCGCAGGGATTGATCTTGTCTCCATTATTATTTAATATCTACATGCAGCCCTTTGGGGAGGTCGTGAGAGGGTTCGGGGTGCGATGTCACCAGTACGCTGACGATACTCAGCTGTACCTCTCCTTTTCTACGGACCCAGACCCTGCTATCTTGGTGCTATCCCAATGTTTGGAGGCCGTGGCGGATTGGATGCGGCTGAGCAGACTGAAGCTCAACCCAGATAAGACGGAGGTGATGGTGGTGGGGAGGGCGAAGGGGGTGGTGGCCCCCCTAGTTGGGGGGG
>QEPC01007433.1:2482603-2549132 GCA_003113815.1 Sphenodon punctatus | reverse complement strand
GCATTCTCGGTGGTAGGGCCGCGGCTGTGGAACTCCCTTCCGGAGGAAGCTCGCCTGGCCCCAAGCCTTTTGACATTTCGGCGGAACTGTAAGACCTGGCTGTTTGCCCAGGCCTTTGGGAGGGAGGGTGGGGGGGGGATGATTTTAGTCCCCCGCCTATTTATTTATTTTTTATTTTCTAGCCCTGTTTTATGTGATGCATTTTATATTTAATATTTAACATTTTAAAAGGAATTTTATTGTTTTTATTCATTGTTGGTAGCCACCCCGAGCTGCGTTGCAGGAGGGGGCGGGGTATAAATTTGAAGGGAAAAAAAAAAAAAAATTATTTTAAAAAATAAAATAAAATAATTTTTCAAAAAAATCATCTGCGTACAGGCAAATGGCCCCCAGGGCCATTTTTCACATGTGCGCCCTCTTCCAAAATTTTGCCAGCAGTGTTGGTGTTATTTTGGAAAAGAGAGCACACATACAGAACATCCCTGGTGGCCATTTTGTACATGTCCTGTGATTTTTAAAATTTATTTGTATTAATAAAATAAAATGTAAAAAATCACTGCAAATGCACAAAATGGCCATGGCACCATTCTGCACATGCACAGTCCTTTTCCAAAATGGTGCTGGCAGTGTCAGCGCCATTTTGGAAATGGTCTGTGCATATGTAGAATGGCCTGGTGGCCACTTTGTGCATGCACAATGATTTTTTAAATTAATTTTTAATTAAAACGAATAAAAAGAACCACACCCAAATGATAGGGTAATTTACAAAAATGAAGGGGCTTTTGTAAACAAAAATGAAAACAGAAACAAAAATGGTAGGGATGCCTTCTGCACTACCAATAGGCTCGCCATCTTGGATATTCAATGCAATTACAAAATTCAACAAATTTAGTATATTCACATCCTGACTTGCAAAGCAAAGGACAAAACAACCTTCCTCTACATCTTCATTTCAGGTCCAAATAGTCTTTTAAATTGATTCAGTCTTGTTCTTTAGTACTTTTAAGCATTTCCAGTTCAGACACCCCCACTCCCACAAATTAGGGTTCAGCTAAGAGAAAACGAAGTCCTTTCCTCAGAAGACTGCCTTTATCTTGCAAGTAGGAAAACGATATAAACCTTTCCACCTGCTTGAGTTTCTGCTACCCAGACCCTCACCCAAATAACTTGTGATTCAACATACTTTTATAGTTAGGAACAGCGCAAGGATTTTTACCACCGTAGGCAGCCCTGGCTCCCCCACTGCTGATTCTTCTGTAGAGCTTACTGGGGGCAGGGGTGACTGCAGTTTTTGCCACCCCCTTCAACATACCACCCTAGGTGGCCACCTGTGCTGCTTCTATGGCAGCACTGGTCCTGTTTATGGTGAGTCTGAGAAAACGGACGCAAATACTTCTGAATTGTGGCTCCATCAGGACTATCATCTATAATTCTGGGGTTAAGTCTAATTATATAAAAGTTCCCCAAATTGTTCAAATATGTCCCTAGAGTGTCAAAATCAATATGCAAATGCTGCTTCCCATAAGCCATCACTCTCTAGAGTCTTCACACAGTTCTCCATGCTCTCCAGCAGATAGCAATACACAACATTTTCCGTCTTGCAGACATTGATGTCTTATGGGATGTAGGCATTCAGCTCCTATTGACTTGCAATGGAAATGAATAGGGATGTGCAAAAACGGTTCGGATGTTCGGAATTCAGACCAAACTCGGTCTGTTTGGATGTCTGAACCGAAGATCTGAACCGAACTCGAAAATGGCCGAACAGTTTGGTCATGTTTGGGTGAGTTCGGGGCCAGGAAAAACATGATTTTGGGCGGGAAAAATGTGACTGGAAGGGGGAGGCAGCTGAGGAGTAGACTTCCTGGCACTAGGGGTGTAGACCAGGGATTATTTCAGGGCCAAATGATACTGATACAGAAAAAAATATTCAAATTCGGTATCGGTATCGATAGCGCTATTTTCAAATGCTCCGCTGAACCGAACAACCGAACCCAAACTCGGGTTTTGAACCAAACGTTCGAACATTTGAACCGCATTCTGTTCACACATCCCTATGCCATTTTCTCCTTCAAAAACCTCATTGTCTGTCTTTTTAAATAAATGTAAAATAGAAAGTTTAGAAAATCCAAGTGATGTGATTTGATTAACTAGTTCTAAGCACTGAAGCTTGCCCGAATGCAGATGAAAAAGAAAAACTGACTGAGAACATCATATGTTCTCAGAAAACAGAACTAAATCATTAGCTGGTGTAAACCAGCCTAATTCTATCAGAGCTCATTAATCTTACACTAGATGAGACGCTTGTGAAAGGAGGGACTACATTCTAATGACTTTAACTACACATGCACAACTTTGACCAAAGCCATTTCACAACTTTGAAGCCATCAGGAGTTAATATGTCCAATGTTTGAACTTGTTTCTTTTTCTACTCCACTCATTGAGTGTCATGTGGCAGTGTATAAGAAGAACTGGAAATAGAGAAGAAAAGGAGAGCAAGTATCATTAAAAAATGATAGGTCTTTTCCTGTGAAACACATCATCAAGCACATCCATGCTCTTCCCCTGTGATAGATTTCTAACATGGGGTATATTAGTCTGGCAGATAAATGTGATTTTAGGATTATACCTAGTTTTGTTGTCTATAGTTTACTCTTACTGATTAAGGTAGGAGGGGGTATATATTTCCTGAAATAGCCAGATGATACCCTGTCACTACTGAGCAATTTGAGAATTGAGTGGTTTTCCACCTCCACCAGTAAATTGCTGAAATAACTTAATACATTGAAATTATTAGTCATTGGACAACTGGCATCATTACTGATACACACAATGTATATAGTTGCAGTAGCAATGCTGAAGTTATGTTATTAACAGTAATATTAATGTAATATAAATGTTTCACTCCAAGGTAATAAATACTACCCAAAACATGCACCTAACTGCAGTATTATAACAATCACCCCACTTTCTATGCTTGTTGATGTCAAACAGCTTTATTCTCCAACCTCCACGTTCATTTTCATCACTTCCATGGTCTGTACTTTTTTGGGAATTGTGGCATAAAAACCCTTAGGCCATGATGATCCAAATTCCTGCATGTGCACTTTACCAATTCCAACAGCATTAAGTACATTTTCTGATGATCGTCCTACTCTGACATTAACAATATTATAATTACGCCATCATGGTGCATGTCAGGATCAAGGGGATCAATGCACATCTGAAGTTTTCTTCTTACACTTTCTCTGTCCTTTACATCACTAATAATTCTTGTTTTACCTTTTTCTTTGTGACAGTCTTGAACATAGATCTTTTCAGTATCAGTCATATCAGCTAAGTTTGACTCCACATACAAAAAGATGTGGAGACTTAACACTCATACTTTGTTTCAGGCTTCAGTGGGTGAAAACAGACATGACACTAACCACCCTTTAACCACCCTAAGTGGTTATTTATGCATGGGGATTTCAGACATTACGGGGCCCGTTGGCCCCATACCGAAATCACCTAATTCATTGCCCGCCGGGATCACCCCGTCACGCCGTATCAGACGTGCCGGGGGGATCCCGGCGGGGAATCTGGGAGGGGGCGGGGCCGCACGGCACAACATATGGCCGCACGGCCCCGCCCCTCCATGCTCCCCACCGCCCAC
Organism: Sphenodon punctatus; assembly: GCA_003113815.1. Taxonomy (NCBI): domain Eukaryota; kingdom Metazoa; phylum Chordata; class Lepidosauria; order Sphenodontia; family Sphenodontidae; genus Sphenodon; species Sphenodon punctatus. Next base: position 2,545,477 of record QEPC01007433.1, on the reverse strand, counting down.
CCTCTGGGGAGACGGGCGGGTGGCGGGCCCAATGCGGCCGATGCGTCGGGCCATGGCGCCCGGCCAGATGTTACTTTTTTTTTGTCCCCGCTGGGGATCTCTTTGACCACGCTTCTCGGGACATTCTCCCCGCTAGCCCGGGAAGCGTGGTTCAAATTGACCCAAGGCGGGTATTGACTGTGGTGAACATCTGGTGGCCGCCAAACAGCTGTTCGAGACACAGTGACCACAGGTGGGTATTCACCGTGGTTCACTGTGATCTCGTAACATCTGAAAATACCCCATGTTGCAGGGCTGTATTGGTGCCCTATGCAGCCCTGAAACATGCATAAATGGCCACCAAGGGTGGTTAAAGGGTGGTTAGTGTCATGTCTGTTTTCACCCAGTGTGATGTTGATGATTCCACCTTGATCATGTCCATATCTCACAAATGTTGGCTCAACTCTCAATGAACATATCACTCCAAATCCATTCCAGATGCCTGGTACATGTTAGGGGTGTGCATTTCATATTTGTTATTATAATAATGATAGCAAAATTAACATTTTCATTATTATTTTTACAATAATTATAATGAATTACATAATTACAAAATAATAACAAAAATTGTTATTCGCTATTATTTTGTTATTTTCTGACCTCGGGACTAACTTTAGGCTGTAACTTTTTTGTTAGCATCTAATTTTAATAGAAATTTGAACACATTGTACCCCTCACCCGAGGAAACATGCCTGCCAAATGTCAGAAGGACTGGATGAAGGGTCCCAATTTTATAAGCATTATGGTTTGTGATGAATTTCTGGCTGTAAATTCTTGTTTGCCATCCAATTTGGATGGGATTTAGAAAGTTTGTAACCCACACACAAGGGATCATCTGTGCCAAGTTTCAGTAAGATAATGCATTGGATAATGTGTTCCTATTTTATAAGCAATGTATGTTTTGTGTTTTGCTCACGCATTTCCACCTATAACGTCTTTGTTGTCCATCCAATATGGATGAAATCTGGATTCAGTGTACTCCTCATGTAAGGGATCATTCCTGCCAAATTTAAGGAAAATTTTCCTGACCTTCATATAGCTATTTATTTAGACAGGAAAACAGTAGTTTACAGACTGGGGTGGGTGGGGTGGGGTGGGGGTAGAGAGCAGACAGCACAGAGGCAGGAGACATGATTGATATTTATGCTGGCTAATGAGCATCACAAACACATCCCAGACACTCACATGACACCCAGTGATTGCTCACATTTTCCAGTCTCCCAGAACCAATCACAGAGGTTGTGGGCAGGGCACTGCAAAGATTTATATGTCACAGCCAGGCTTTTTCCTCTTGTTCTGGGTTAGTCGACCTGTCAGGTGGCATCTTCATGCCTGCCTGCCTACTGCTGCTGCTCCTGCCAGTGCATCTCTCTCTCTCTCTCATACAAGTCCTGCCCCCCTGGGGTGCTGTCTACTAGTCGAGATACCCTGTCATGTCTTGGGGTACCAATGCCCATGTCTGCCTTTCTGGGTTTGTGATGTCAGTTGTCTAGCAGATATGTCAATCTTGTATGCTCATCCTGTTTCCCCCCTCCCCCCGCTTGTTACTGGAAAGTTGGAAGCATCTGCTTAGGAAAGAGCCACTATGGGATTCTGTCATGTCCTCTGTGACAGTGCTGCACCATGTGTTTAGGATACCAGTTGGCCAGCCTGAATATGTCTATCATGACTGCATTGCTAGACTACTTTCCCCTCCCCTCTGCCTTGCTCTCTGAAGTCCAAGTTATTTCCTGGAATTTTAATTTTTGCCCCAATTTTTTCAGAACTAATATTGCACAACTTCTGTTGAAATCACAAAACTTCTATTCCTTATAATATTGGGATCCTTTATCCAATTTTTCTGAAATTTGGTAGGGATTATCCCTTGGGTGAGGGAACAACCTTTCAAAAGGTCATGCACATTGGATGGAAACAAAAGATGCTACACCTGGAAATGTGTTCATAAACCATGAAATGATTAAATTGCTTATGAAATCAGGACACTTTATCCAATCTTCCTGAAAGTTAGCAAGGATTATCCCTTTCAGAATGGGTACAGAGAGCACAAATTTCACCCAAATTGCATGGAAAACAAAGATTTTATAGCTGCAAATGTGTGCATAAACTACAAAACTTCAATTGCTTTCAGAATCAGGACCCTTTATCTAATCTTTATGAAATGTGGCAAGAATGATTCCTTGGGTAAGGAGTACAACCAGCCAAATTTCAAGCAAATTGGATAAATAATGAAGAAGTTACAACTGGAAATTAATTCCCCATTGAAAACAATAGGAAAAAATAATGAAATTTAATAACGATAACGAATTTATATATAAAGAAATTACAAAATACGAAGAGAAATAATAACAAAGTATAATTAAATTACAAAATATGAATAGGATCCCTTGTGCACACCCCTGTTACATGTCTCATAACATGCTCCCTTCATCATTATTAGTATGGGGTAATGAAATCTATAATTTGGCCACTCCATAGCAGGCTTGTGTTGCAAAATTATATATTTTATGGCTATTATACATGTAATGGTATGTGTAAATATATATTAATTTTAAGGTGGGCCTAATGCATTAGGGTCCTTACCTATGGGTGATTTCAGATGTGCCAGCCTCCCTTGTTGCCACGGTCTGGGATCCGTTTAGAATCCCAGACAGGAATCAGGCCAGCCATCCTTTAGACGTGCCGGCCTGATTCCGCTTGGAGATCGGGGAGGGGGTGGGACTGTGCAGTGTGGTGCCACACGCAGCCGCACAGCCCTGCCTCCCCCACCCCCCCGGCTGCCCGCCCTCCTGGAGACAGGCGGGCGCAGAAGCCAATCCAGCCACTGCGCCCAATCCCGGATTGTGGCCGGGACCACGCTCCGGACGTGGTGGAGGTAACAGACGTTACTCTTCGCCATTTCCAGAAGGTGGTCCAGGTAACCACCATTCCGGAGGGGAGGCCAGCCTCCCCTCCGGAATGGTGGTTATTTGGATTCCTGCCGGAGGTTCACTGTGGGGAACCTCTGGCAGGAACCCCTTCAGACATGGGTCCTCCTCCACCACAGGGGATTGACTGTGGTAAAAGGGAAGCCCGTAACATCTGAAATCACCCAGTGACTGATTCAACTGAATAATTAATAAATTGTTCACAATATTTTGAACAACTACGGAGCAGGGGGTACATTAGGCAATAATTAAAATTGCTCAAGGGTGACATGTTGTCACTGCCATTCTCATAATGTACGCCCCAGAGTAGACATCTTAAATAGCACAAATTTAGAACTATAGACACTGGTCGCAATCCAGTGCTGTGTGGCTCACCATACAGAGCTCTGTGTGTGCGCACGCAGTTTGCACATGGCATAATGTGCCGGTAATGCAGCTCTGCATGGGTTCCACACTGCTCTGTGCGCACACACATGGCTCCGCACAGGATCCTTACAGAATTGGATCAGAGCCAGTAATTCCAACTTGTACCAGAATTCTACCACACTATATTCTTCTATTTGTCAAATTGGTGGGTGATGGTAGGCTAGGTAGCAGTAGAGGGAGTGGATTAGATGGCCATTGAGGTACCTTCTGCCTTTACAATTCTGGATTTGGATGTACCAAATCCCACACACACTGGGAAGTGTTTGGCAGACCCATGTCCATTCAGCATTGAAACGTTCAAATTGCATTTTTCTTAAGTGATAGGTCAGTGGGTATCTACTGTGCCCTACATAACCTGAAGTTAGCTCCAAAAGTAAACTCTACTGTCATCTGAGATCTTTATCATTAAGTTAATCAAAAATGCCCATACAGCTCCAGTAGATCTGAGCATGAGTTAATAAATCCTTGGAGACAGGCTAGTCAAGAGAGTGTGCATATAGGACATGTCAGAGGAACTGAAGATAGCAATGATCTAGATTCACAAGAGCTGACAAGAAACCACAAAATGCCAAAGCAATGTACAGTAATCCTTAAGTGAAATTCATCTTTCAGCAGAAAAACAAATTAAGGATGGTAATTCAATGATAAAAGAGGCAGGCCAGAACAGGTTCAAATGCTGAATATTTCACAACATGACTTAATTAAAACAGGAGTATGAGACTTTTAATTGCATTATAATAGTTCGGTTTAAAATTAGGTCTGATGTGAATGCCCTTATAGTTGATTTGTTTATGTTATTATAATTACAAAACGTAACACAGATTTAATGCAGAAATACAATTTTAACAGATTTCCAGGGTGGTTCGTTTTCTCTGTTGGCTGCCAGTTTGCTTTTCCTTGTGCAAAGGGAAGAAGTGGGAGGAAGGGGTCATAAATTTAGGTCAGTTCAGATGATTTAGCAAGCCTCATGTGGGTTTAAGTCTTATTAATAATTTTTAATGCATTCTGCCTTGACGACAATGACTTCAGCCATCGTATTTTAAACTGACAGTGTGACGTACAAACAAAGATACTTGTCCATAAGAAGGAAGGGAAATAGAATTTCATGCTGGAAATTACAAAGCATGACTCTACATATGTGTGTATACTTATTATTTATTTCTTCACTTTATTATTTCTCTCTTCCCATTAAGACTCAGGGTGGGTGTACAGAAAAACATATTCAAAAGTACACAGTATCAAACCAAATAAAATTCCCCAACCCTGTCACATATTAGAATACACAAATAAAGCCCAGTAAAATCATCTAACTCACAACTCCCCGAGCCCTACCCCTGCCAGCCAAATGCTTGGACAATTTATAGAAATTCAGACTTTATTTCTTTAATTAATTAATTAATTAATTAATTAATTAATTTTTATTTATACCCCATCCTTCCCCGAAGGCTCAGGGCAGCTTACAGAAATAAAATGGGGTGGGGGATGATTAAAATATAATACAATATAACAAAATACCCACCCTCACCCCTCAACCCCTATCCCTGACTGCCAAAAGCTTTGCCAAAAAGGAAAGTTTTGTACTGCCTCCGGAATATGATCAGGTGCTGGTGGACCTCCGTGGTAAGGGTGTTCCATAATACTAGGGCAGCAACCAAGAATGCCTCTCTGTGGGCCCTTGTTGTATGAAGAAGATTGGCACATGGTATGTGCAAGAGGACACTCCCAGCCAACCTCAGCATTGCAGTGGAGCATTAAGGAGAGGCGGTCCTTCACATATGTGGGGCCCAAGCCATTTAGGGCTTTAAAGGTCAAAAATAGCACCTTGAATTCTGTTTGGAAAGCTATAGGAAGCCAGTGCCAACTATAGAGCACAGAGGTAATGTGCTCAAAGCATGGGGTGGGCCATAGCTCAGATGGTCAACTGCATGCTTTGCATGTTTAAGGCCCCAGTTTCAATCCCTGGCATCTCTGATTCAGGATCTCTGGTAGCATGCCTGGGGGAGGCCTCTGCCACAACCTTGGAGAGCTGGATTTAAAAGCCTACTGCTGTGTCAGGTTGTGACAATACTGGGCTAAGATAGGCCATTGGACTAACTAAATCAGGCAGCTCCTTATTTCCAAAACACCCTGAAAGGAGCCAGGTGACAGCATTCTGCACCAGCTGCAGCTTCTGAACCATCACCAAGGGCAGCCCCATGTAGAGCCCATAGTATATGCTTGTTGAATACCGATACTTACAGAAACTAGGGAATAGAAAATGCAATGTGGATAAACAAGAAATAAAAATTCTTATGAGATCAAGATGATTTACTAGGGATGTGCAAACAGGAACATTCAGCGGAGTTCGGCACCACCGGAAGGCTTGGGGCACTCCATGAACCCCCAGGAGGGCCCATGGCAGCATGGCATGCGATCAGACACCCAGAAGCAGCAGCAGCAGCAGCAGCAGAGATCAGGGAGGCTTGACGCTTGGCACCCCGGGTTGCCCAGGCAGGCAGGCTTGGCACTTGGCCCATGGGGGTGCCCGTGACACCAGGGCTGGCCGTCTGAGACCCAGAAGCAGCAGCATCAGAGACCAGGAAGGTTTGGAGCTTGGCACCCCGGGTTGTCCGGGCAGGCAGGTTTGGTGAAAGGTCCCTGGGGGTGCCCGTGGTGCCAGGGATGTCTGTCTAAGACACAGCGGCAGCACCAGTAGAGACTGGGAAGGCTTGGCGCTTGGAACCCCGGGTTTCCCGGGCAGGCAGGCTCAGTGCTTGGCCCCTGGGGGTGCCTGTGTATCAGGGCTGGATGTCTGAGACCCAGCAGCAGCAGCAGCATCAGCAGCAGCAGCAGCAGCAAAGACTGGGAATGCTTGGGGCTTGGTGGCTGGCCCCCATAGGGGAAGGTCATTGCAGTCAGGCATCAGTGGAGTGGTGGCAGAGGCCTGGCCAGGTCTTGGTGGCCGGCACCCCTACTTGGTCAGGCATTGCAGGCTGGCATCAGTGGAGCAGTGGCAGAGGCCCAGCCAGTGTTTGGTGACTAGAATGCCTTCTTGGATGGGCATTGCAGGCTGGCTGGCATTGGCAGAGCAGCGGAAGAGGCCTGGCCAGGGATTGGTATCTGGGACCCCTACTCAGCCAGGGATTGCATGATGGCAGACCTCCAGTTCTTCTCACTATATCCTGGGTTCTCCAGTTCTAGTCACTATCATGGCAGAGCATTGAAGGCTGTCAGGAATTGGTGGAGGCCCTGTCAAGGCTCAGTGGCTGGCACCCCAGATTGGCTGGGCATTGCAGGCTGCCAGGCATTGGCAGCAGCCTGACTCAGGGTGGTGTGCGAGGGCAGCTTGAACTGGTGGAGCAGGAAGGCTATCAGGCACCTAAACCTATGTCCCTAACCACCAAGAAGGGCTTCCCATTGAGCTCAATCATTTTCCCCAACATGCACATGGCTTTCAGTTGAAAGACACGCCGCCCTCCACATCCTGCAGCTGCCGATGGACTTTGCAGATGATCCCACTCCAGCTCTCAATGACATGGATGGATAGCCCTCCCTGCCTGTAACGTAGGCCCCAGAATCCTGATGGTGGGTCCTGGAGCTGGAGTGACTGACCTTTTCTTGATGCGGTGGAATGACAGCTCCCTGTAAGTGGAACGATGGCCCCAGAACCCTGATGGTAGGTCCTGGGACAGGAGTGGCAGCTTCTGGATGAAGTGGAATGAAAACCCCACCTTTCTGTAATGCAGGCCCTGGAACTCTGATGGTGGGTCCTGAGACTGGAGTGGCTGCTTCTTGAGATGGTGGAATGACAGCTCCCCATGAGCAGAACGACGTTCCCAGAACCCTGATGGTGGGTCCTGGGTCTAGAGTGGGAACTTCTAGATGACGTGAATGGAGAGCACCCCATGCCTGTAATGTAAGCCCCAGAACCCTGATGGTGGGTTCTGGGGCTGGAGTGGCTGCTTCTTGATGTGGTGGAAAGATGGCTCCCCGTGAGTGGAATGATGGACCCAGAACCCTGATCGTGGGTCCTGGGACTAGAGTGGCAGCTTCTAGATGAAGTGGAATCATGGTTTCCCATGAGCGGATTGACGTCCCTGGAACCCTGATGGTGGGTCCTGGAACTGGAGTGGATGGCACCCCTACTTGGATGGGCGTTGCAGGCTGGTATCCTACTCAACTGAGCTCAAGAAGCTCTAATGCAAATTAGGGATGGGATAACAGAACGGAGTTCGGAAATTCGGTTCAGTTCGGTTCAGTTTGAAATTCAATTTCGGAAATTTGGTTCGGTTCATTTCGGTTTGAAATTCGAGTTCTGTTTGGAAGTTCAGTTCGGTTGACCGAGCATACTGAATTCAGTCGAATTCTGAACTTCCAAACCAAGTTTGGCCATTCAAAATCAATTTTGTGTGTGTGTGTTGCCACTAGGGATGGACGAACAGAAAGGAGTTCGGAAATTCAGTTCTGTTCAGCTTGAAATTTGAGTTTGGTTCAGAAGTTTGGTTTGGTCAACCGAACAGACCGAGTTCAGTCCAAACTCTGAACTTCCGAAATGCGTACGCCCATCCCTATTGCAAATTGGGCAAGCCTTGCCCGGTAGTGAATCTCGTGGAGACCCAGTTCCTGCCCGCCGGCTCACTCATCCGAGATATGCCCATCTACAAGAGGGAGGAGCAAATGGATGACATGCAGTACCACCACCAGCAGCAGACATTGTATTGCCCGGGCACAGTAAATGCAGCTGGCACCCCTGCTTGGCTGGGCATTGCAGGCTAGATGGCATCGACAGAGCAGCGACAGAGACCCAGCCAGGGCTCAGTGGCTGGCATGCACAGAAGAGGGGAAGAACTGTATTAAACCTTATATGGATGCAAATTGTGGAACTGTGCAAATATCACATGACAGATATATACAAAAACAATTATTTATTCCCAATCAATGGGTACTGTGTTAATTAAAATAGCAAGGCATGAACATCAATGATGTGTGTATTACAATTTAACATACAAGTGTATGCAGCAGAAAGGGTCCCCACTGGAGCTCTGAATGGAAAAGAAAAACTTCAAAAGTCCAATCCTGGATTCCTGAGGAATATGGATGATATGCCCATGGTCTTTTCCTTTTTCAAATTGGGTTTCTTTGGCATGGGCCTTCAGCTACCTGCCAGACGCGTTTCGGGGGATCCCCCCTTCTTCAGTCGCTCCTAAATATTAAAGAAAATTTTCTACAATTCCAAAAAATCAACCAAGCATGTTGTCCTAAAATTTGCATGTAAAGGTAATTCATTATGCGTTCAATTGACCCTTACAGCCTCTAGTTACCTCCTGGATGTTGAAAGAGATTTCCTATATTTCCACATAACTTCTATGTGGAAGCTCTTCCATTATGCTTTAGTCCCTATGTGGGCCCATTGTACCTGGAAAACATATCCACATAAGTGTTTTCACAGCAGATGCAAACTAATTAACACAGTATTTGTTTGTCAAATAGACACCCTTCCAATAGCCACAAAATTATAATAAAATGTGTATAACCAACCTTTTTCTCCCAAAACAGCCCTGCAAATATCTTGCAAATGTACAGGAGATTTTAATAAAGGGACCCAATTATATAAGCAATTGATGTTGTCCCTGTGATGATCATTATTAATATGAATACCAGCATATTCAATGCCAGTCAGAGGCAGGCACCCTGCATGTCAGGGGAAGAGAGACTGTAGGAGGAAGGATGTGAAGCAACCCCAAAGACTTACAGACACATTCAATGGCCAAACACATTACTGCAAGCTTCTAGCTTTACAGGACCAATTGGTAGTGGCTTCGAGGTGGGCATAGGGAGCAGCCCTGAGGCGAGCATAAGCAACATAACTGGAACTTCTGAGATAGCATCCCAGAAGTCAGGAGACATACTTTAAACACATCCAGGCTGGCCAATTATCATCACAATCTCATCCTGCAGCACTGAGACAGATGACATAAGAGAATCTCTATTGACTCTTTCCTAAACAGATGCTTCTGTCTTCCCAGAAACAAGTGGGGGAGATATGTTGGGATGGTCCCAGCACATAATGATGATATTTGGTTGACATTTCTATTGGTCAATTCGCATCACAAACCGATCTTATACCACAGTGACATAAGAGGTATGCCTGAGATTCCAGGCATAGGCCTCTTCTCTACATATGTTGTACAGGCATATACAATTGGGACCCTTTATAAAATCTTTCTTATATTTGGCAGAAATGATCATGAAAGTGTAATATATAGCCCTGCCAAATTTCATGTACACTGGCTGGACTGCAAAGATGTTATAGACAGATATGCACTTATATATTAATTGCTTATACCACCAAGACCCTTTTTTAAATCCTTCTGAAATTTCGCAAAGATAGTAAATATGGGAAGTGGTATAAATCAGACAAGTTTCACCTACATTAGATGTGAGACAAAGAAGTTACAGCTAAGAATGTATATGTAGAATATTGCAAAATACAATGATTCAACTGCTTCTAATATTGGATGCCTTTATCCAATAATTTTGAAATTTGGTACATTTAATTTTTTCTATTGGCGGTATAGGCACACGAATATTCAGCCACATAGCATAAAAAACAAAAATGTTACAGCCGATAATGTGTTTTCCATTGAAACCAATGGAAATTCAATTCCGAACTCACCAAACGCATCCAAACTGAATGTTTGAATTCAAGTTCGGTTCGCACATTTGGTTTGCACATTCAGTTTGGTTGACCAAACTATTCGAGTTCAGTCCAAATTCCGAACTTCCGAACCGTGTTCGCCCATCCCTAGCGGACAGACAGGCAGCGTGGCATGAGCAGAAGGCAGACTGGAATATTATCTAATATCTACAAAGGCCTAGTCCTACAAACACACTAAAAATCTTAAAACTGACTCACTACACATTATCTCTATTTATCTCTATAACTAAGCTAACTCCTACAACTATCTATCTATAGTAACTATCTAATATTTATCTATCTATATATATACACAGGGATTGGGGGGTGGTGCACAGATAGCTCACAACAAACAACACAGGGAGGGGTAGAAAACTGAAATGAAACCTAAATCAATCTAATGCTAGTCTAAATAAATCCAAAAACAGGGGAAGGGAATCAGGGATGGAATATATACAGGGAGGAGGGAAGGATTCAATGGATGGGAGGGAGAAAGAACACAGGGAGGGCTAAAAAATAAACATAACACCTAAATCTTTCTAATCTAATCTAAATAAATGAAACTATTGAGGTAAATGTGTGGAAATGGGTGAAATAGGAGGAGGATGGCAATGGATTGGTAGAAACACAAACTGCTGCGAGAGGGAGACTTCTGAAAATGCCTGCTAACAAGATCAGTGGCTAGCTCAGAAGGCGTTGGAAGGGAGGAAGGTAATGACTTTTGTTACTTGCTGCACCCACCTTACCACAAGCCCCATTGACTCCGTGCAGCCTAGTCCATGGCCAATCGCAGACTGCGAAGCCAGTGGTCTGAGGAAAAGGGGGATGGTGATTGGGCAGGCTGGCTTCCAGTCCAAGCCTCTCCACCCCTGGTGCCAGGAAGTCTGCTCCTCAGCTGCCCTCCCCCCCTCTCTGGGCCTTCCAACCCTGTTTTTTTCCTGCCTGAATGCACCCGAACGAATCCAGACATGACCGAACTGTTCGGGGCTTCGGGCGTTCAGTTCCGCCATTCGGTTCAGCCATCCGAACAGGCCAAGTTTGGGCCAAACACCAAACGTCCGAACCATGTTCGTACATCTCTAGCATATACTATATGGCATTGTGGCTGGAGTTCCCTTAACCAATGGACTAATTGAAATTGCAGCCTTCAAGGAAGTAGAGATTCACCTAAATGCACAGAGCAATCCAGCAGTTACATTAATTCAAGAAAGATTTAGACTGTTTTTAGACGAGGCGCTGAAAAACGCCTACCGAGCCATGCGTGAAGAGAGAAGCCACGCCACGCTGCCGGAAGTGATATTCTCCCCGTTGCTGGCAACGGAGGTGGCTGGAGACATGGCGCTTTGAAGAGGCGTGTTCTAAAGACCTAAATTTTCATATCTTTAGAACGCACCTCTGTAAAGCGCTGCGTCTCTGGCCGCCACCGTTTCCAGTAATGGGGAGAATGTCACTTCTGGCAGTGCGGCTGGCTTCTGTCTTCACGCGCAGCTCAGGAGGCACTTATTCAGCGTCTCATCTAAAAACAGTGTAAGATGCATACCATATACACCATTTGCAAACTCAAACAGTCCCTCCAGCCCCAGTTCTCAGGTCCTGTCTCCCTCAGGCTCTGGCAGGCAGCACAAGCTCCTGGTAGCACCAATCTCTAGCTGCTTTCTGGGTTGGTCTCCAAGTCTGTTCAGATGCTGTATGGACTCTCTCAGGCCCTGCTGCTGGCTCTCCAAAACAACCATTTTCCCTTGGGGCTAAAGCCAAACTCTCTGAGGACCATTCTACTGAATCACCACAACACAATTTGTGCTCCCTCACCTTGAGCATCCTGGACCCCTTTCTCTGGTCTGTCCCCAGTTGTTGAGTGACACTTTCCCCCACTCCTGTGGGAGGGGAGCAGGAACACATCAAGCAAGACATCTTCAAAGATTCCTGACAATCTGAGGCCCTGCCAGTCCCTCTGCCCCACCCACCCCCATAATCTCTTGGGAGGAATGAACAGGAGGGCTGGGTTTTCAACACTGCACATGCATGTGGTTAGTAGCACCACAAAACGGTATGGAGCAAGTAAAAAGGGGCTATTATTTTCCCCTTTTCAAAATACTCTCCTGCTACATTCCCACCTGGGAACATTTCTTCTCTTTTGCCACCACCCTTAAGCACCTCAGAGGTCACTTTCCAATGTTACAAAACACTCACAATTTGCCTCCAGGAGAAACTCCAGGAGGCAAATGCTGCGCAGCTTTTTGTCACATGGGAAAACAAAGCTGCGTGTTTTTGATGACAATCAGTCAGAGGATGCAGAGCTAGAAAAATCTGCTCCCATCAAATCCCTCTTGAAAGCGTACCTCTTTTCAGTTAGGCTTTCCATACCTCTCTCTACTGTCCCTATCATTCAGGGTCCCTTCCTTCCCTTGTAACTAAGCAAAGCTAAGCGTGTGCATTTGCAGCATCATGAACATATCCCTGTTTTCGCCTCTCTTTTACTTTTCCTCCCTTGTTCATCCTAGATTGTAAGACCCCTGGGGCAGGGACCTAGGATCTAATAAATGGTTTTTTAGTGTCAAGCAAATTGCTGGTGTTTTATAAATAATTACTAGTATTTATTTAGTAATGAATAAATTACTAAACTAGAACTAGTGGACACCCTATGACACTAATTGACAGTGGGTTTAAAACAACAAAAGAGAAGTACATTTTTGCTAAATCTGCAATTAACCCTTGGAACTCATTGCCAGAGGATGTTGTAAAGGTCACAAGCATAACTGGGTTCAAAAAGGGGTTAGATAAGTTCTTAGAGAATATGTTCATGAATGACTATTAGTCAACTTGTTGGTCAGGGAGATTGTCAAGGGCTAGGAGTGATTTTGCAAAAACAGGAATTCCCATCAAAATCATGGTTCTTGATACAGTCTTGGTTGAATTGAGAACCTCTTGGTATTCATTAATGTCTCAGTGGACATTTTGTTACTGAATTTACCAATAATGGGATTACCAGGATCCTGTTTATCACGTTGATATCTGTAGCAGGTTAGCAGTGCCTGTGGGTAAGTGGTTACAGAATCGGTTCCCAAAAATCAGCAACTTACTAGGGAACTAAGTCAAAACCGTCTTTATTCAATACACTCCACTGTTCCCCATCCTGTCTATCAAACTTGATTCATAAAGTAGGCTCTCAAGCCTCCAACTCAGGCACAATAAAGTCCCAAAGTCCTTCCAGCCAGAAGTTCAGCTTCTGGCTGAGCTCAGTCCCATTACAATAGCCCAGCTTGTCTTCAGTGTCTGGAAGCTGGTCTTCTCCTGGTGTCCAGAGGGGGTTAGAGGTTTTCTCCCCCTCATGCTTCTGCCAGTCAGGCCTCTCAGCAGCTCTTTGTCATCTATCTTGATCCTTCAGACTTGGCTGTCTGGATTCACACTCCTGCTTGAGCCAGCAACAGGCTGAATGCCACCAAGTCCAAACACAGACTAAGGTCCTTCTGAACTGCTTCAGCTTTATAGCTGGGCCTAGCTAGCCCTACCCAGCTTCCAGCTATTTCCTCTTCCTGTTTCTATTCTCCAGGAAGTAGCTTCCTTCTCCAAGCAGTCAGCTTCTTTCTTAATAGCCAACTGAGTTCAATAAACTTTGCACCAGCCAATTAGCAGCATTGCTTGCTTCTTCTCTGCTTTAGCAGACCTTAGCAGGCTGAGGCTATGCAGCTGCTTTCGGCTACTAGGCTGCACTGAGGCTTTCTACCTCTTTCAGACTGGCTCTGCCAAGCCTCTTGGAGTCCACAAGCTTATCCCAAGCTGGTAGCCGGCTCTGTCGCCAGATTTGTCACCCTGCTACTTCTATTGCAGTGAGAAACAGCTTTATTAGGCTGAAATCTGCTACACCATCAATTTCAAATCCTGAGAGGTAATACTGATGCAATATCACATTATTTCCATCTTCTCTGGACTCCATTTCCCCTTGTACTTCCTTGTCATTCATTGGCTGGTACGCAGATTCCTTTTCATATCTGCAATCTAGCTGCAGATTGGTCGAAGCAAAAGGGACAACATACAACAACAATTCAGATTGGAGGCACTGAAATGCAGGCACTGTTTTTTAAACCTGTGTTTGGGAAGGCAGAGGGGAGGTTGCGGGGTGGGCTATTCACACAGCAATTGTCTCAGAAATGCAGTAACCAACTGACAGAAACCTGGACGTAAAACAGTACCTTCGGCAATGCGGTAAGCATTGAATGAACCATAGGTGGTACATGGTAAACAGTAAATGGAAAGTTGGTAAATCAGGACGATGTCTCACGTTATTGTGAGACTTGAGAAATCATATCAGTAAATGGTCATCAAATTTATCCTGTTTCCTGAGATGGCGAAATTGCTCAAGAGTAGAAACTTACCTACTCAGTTCAACTCTAATTATGACCCATTATGCACTTTTCTGAAGCAACTAAAGTTGGCAGCTGTTGGAGACAAAATGCTAGGCTAGATGGATCATAGATCTGACCCTAGTCTGACACTTCTTATGTTCTTACTGTCATTTTTAACAGCAGCAGCAGCAGTGAAATAACTGTAGTTTATCTGAGGTGAAGTGAAAGTAGTGTATATTACTGTAGGAGAAAGCTGCCTTTAATTATTAACACAACAATTTGCGCTTTTCTCATGCAAGAAATTACCAATTTAGATTTTTAACTACATACAATACCTGTTCTCAGTTGCTTGCCAGTTTTATAATTAATATTATGCTCAGCAATTCCATGCATAGCAGGACAATGGGTTCCCTTCTATATTTAGCAACTGTTTTTCATGCACCACAAAATATAAGTATTCCAAAAAATGTTTTGCGGACAACCCCAATACGCAGAGACTTGTACACTGCAACTTGTGCTCATGGCACTCAAACCAGTTTAAGGATCTTCCTGAATTTACACATAGCACTTGTATTATTTCCCAGACATCATTCGTTACCCACACTACTTTATAGGCATAATCGTTTGTCCAGTGTATGATTTGCGCAGTCCTCTTGAAATGCGACAAGTGATCCTGTCTCCATGCATGCTCTAAACCAGGTTGACCATTCCTGTCTAAGCTATAGTCAGTTGCATAATTGACTTTACTAACCATTTAAAGAGGAGAATTAAACCAACGTAACCTAAAATTGTGAGTGAATTTTGTCATTCTTGTTTGAGGGCTTAAACAATGAGGCACCATTTTAAAAAAAAAATAGATCCCAGATTTCAACCTCTCTCTAGCAATAATGCATACCAAAATCTAGAAACCCTTTAGAACCAGGGATATTGGAGGCAACAGTTCAGAGGTCCGTTTGGAATTAGCATAAACTCTCCAAACAATATTCAAGCCAGATGGGACTCCAGAATTAGAGGGAAGAACTTGAGGAACAGACTCTCTCATATAATTTCCTGTATACATAGTAGCTGCAATCCTGAACCCACTGAAGTCAATGACAAAACTAATTTACACTGATACTTAACAAGCTTCACAAACGAGTAGGTTTGAGTTGAGCTCAAGGTTTGGGCAAATGTTTGGGGGGTTTGTGCTTTGGGAAGAGATCCACATTTTTTTATTATTATTTGATCTGGGCTGGGTTGTCCGTTCCTAATCACAGTTTCTGTCCAATATACCCTGAAACAAGTGTAGTATTGAATTTAATATGCTTGGGTGGGAAAAACTATTTCAGTGGATTATTATAACCAATTGTCTGTTATAATGATGCCCATTATTGATGGAATATGCTTATATCCCCACCCCAATATAAACGAGCAAAGTTCAATGCCTGGTAAACATGTAAATTGCATTTTCCACTGCACACAGAACCGATTTCAACTTCTGAACCAGCAAGTCAACAAAGACTCACCCAGCTGCTGAACAAAAAAACAAAAAAAAGTGATTATTTATGAAGAGAGGCAAAATAAGATCACAGGGAAGCCTGTCATAAAATGCACGTTGCATAATACATGATGGATCAGTTCTATTATTTAACTTTCCCAAAGATATAACAATACAGAGATATGCTAACCATCATAGTCAGCATTAATTTACAGTGGGAAAAATAATTAGAATTTCACTTTTTCTGAAGAATGGAGTGAAAATGTAAACAATGCTTCCCTCCAGGCAAGTACTTTATCAAGTTGACAGGTACATTTGAATTTCCATGGGTGGGGGACATAATAGGTTATTTATGTGTCATTTTAATAGAAAGGCCCAACCATCAAGATGGACAGGAGATTTTATCAGTACTGCTGTTTGCAACTAATCCACCAATTTAATACCCCATGAATATACCTGCAACAAAACCTGTACATTTTTCTTTTACACTCCATTATAGAAAAATCAATATGGGTGCTATTCATCTCACATCCTTGGCTCTGCAGGTGCCTGCCCACCATACTGCATCCCTCAGAACCTGACATGCTCACAGAGCCGGGTTGCCATTCACAACTTCGGCACTGATCCTACAGGTGAATTCCAGAGACAGAAGTTCGACATCAGTATGTCTACAAGTTAGCCAGCAATAATGGTGAATCCTGATGAAATTTAAGATAAATAAACGAATAAAGAAAGCTCACTACTTCTCTGAAAGAAAAGGTAAGACAGCTAAAGAGATCTGACATCTGCTCCCGTATACACATCAGTCTGTCTCTATGACAGGAGTGGGGAGCCACTTCCCTTCTACAGGCCAGTCTGAAATTTATTGCATGTGCCATTGGCTGGAGAAAAGGTGGGGGAAGGGATTCTTAAGGAGGTGTGCGCAGCATGGAAGGGTCCGGTTGCGAGGGGAGTGTCCAGTTCATATCTACTCCCTGTCCGTCAGTACATGCCTTCATCGCCACTCCCTTCCCTTGAGCTCACTCTTTAAGCATTTATGGGTAGGTCAGATAGAGGAACTGGAAAGGGGCCAAATAAAAAACATCCATGGGCTGGATTTAACCCACAGGCTGGAGATTTCCAGGCCTTGCTCTTATATATCTTTTATATAGGCTTTTATATCACACGCATAATTAAAGTCTTGGTATATAGAAAAATAAGAAAATACAGTAATCATCAGTGACACAATTCTGCAAGATGGTTAGTGGTGTAGCATGACAAAACACTTAAGCAGATGCTTAACACTGAACAGGTGAGCAGTCCCATCACACTCAAGGGGGACTATTCATTGTGCATGAAGTTAAGTAAGCACTTAAGTCAGCGGATCCCAAACCAAGGTGGTGTTATACCATCTGCAGGTAGAATCATGATCCCAATCGATGTTTGATATACTTTACATGCCTTTGTTGCTGCCTGTGGTCATGAAACTATATCTAAGACTCAAAATGTAGTCACACAGATAATAATAATTAATAATAATAAATTAATAATAAGAACTTTGACTTAAGAACTTTGCTGGATCAGAGTAGAATGAGCAAAACCTTGTAATACTAAGTCAAGTAGCTGTGCAAAGCTTATGCATTGGAGACCTGATCCAGGCAGTTGAGGAGTATCACCTAAGTGGCGCTGAGTGCTCCTCAGAGGGGCTGAGTGCTAGTTATGGGAATAAACCAGTTCCATTATAGCTCAAACTAATCATTCTCCGTTCAAGAGGGGACGACAGCATTTAACGTATTCCATGCTTCACATGATTGACACAGAAGAGAAAGCGAACAAAGAATGAAAAGCTATTTAGACGAGGCAATGGTTTCAGCTAGGGGTGTGCAGAAGGCACCCCTACTGTATTCATTTTAGTTTTAATTTTCATTTACAAGAACTCTTTCATTTTCAGAGGGTTTCGTAAATGACCCTACCTTTACGTTTTATTTAAAAAAAGATTAAAAATTAATTTTTAGAGATGGGTGAACAGAACGCCGTTCGGATGTTCGGACGTTCAGACATTCGGTTCGAAACCCAAGTTCGGGTCCAGATGTTCGGTTCGGTGGAGTTCAGTTCGGCCAAACTCGGCCAAACATTCAAAAAAGCGTTATCGGTACCGAAACCGAACTTTTTTTGGTATCGGTATTATTTGGCCCTGAAACCATCCCTGGTTTCCACCCCTGGTGCCAGGAAGTCTGCTCCTCAGCTGCCTCCCCCTTCCAGTCATGTTTTTACCTCCCAAAGTCACGTTTTTTCCACCCCTGAACTCCAAATTTCATCCAAACTCATCCGAATTTTTCCGAACTGTTCGGAAGTTCGAGCGTTCGGTTTGGAAGTTCGGTTCAGTCGTCCAAACAGAACAAATTCGGGCTGAACTCTGAACTTCCTAACCGTGTTCACACATCCCTATTAATTTTTTTAAAAATGACTGTGCATGCACAAATGGCAGTTGCACCGCAAATGTACAGAATAGTCCAGTGGCCATTTTGTGCATGCACAGTGATTTAAAAAAATAAATAAATGAAAAATGGAAAAAATAATCACTGCGCAAGTGCAAAATGTCTGCCAGGGCCATTCTATGCATGTGTATTCTTTCTGAAAATGGCGGCAGCAACAGCATTGTCGCCATTTTGGAAAAGGGTATGTATGGGTAAAAGGCTTTGATGGCCATTGTGCATACACAATATTTGTATTTTTTATTTTAAAAACAAAAACAGATGGAAGTAAAATTGTTTGCTTATTCACCCATTTTCATATTTTAATTACTAAAATGAGTGGGCCATCGTTCATTTTAGTAATTAAAACAAAACAAACTGCAAACTCCTGGTTTCAGCTAATATCTGCTCCAATTAATCTCTACATACATTTATTTTAACAAATGCATACTGCATTTGGCCCAACATGGCTTGGCTCATGGCTCTCATTATGGTATGAAACCACTACCAGCACCTCAAAATGAACCTATCTGAATCTGTGTATGCAGGAGAGATCGCCCTATGTCAGCTAGAAATGGATTAGAAAGAAAAGAGAAATATAGGATTTGGGGCTGTTTTGGAAGCTCCAATAATTTATAGTCAAATTCTGCCTTCAAGTACACACCTGCAACTCCCGAGGGCCTCAGTGGATTTACACATAGGCCCTTGTTACACAGATAATGGGGGGGGATGGGTGAGCTGCCACGGTGAGTGGAGGTGGGTGTTTGCCCGTTCCCACTGACAGGGCCGAACATAGGAATTTTGCACCCCATGGGGTTGGGGTCAGGGCTTGGGGTGGGGGCAGAAGCCTGAGAAGGGTCTCAGGCTTCTGCCCCCACCCCAAGCCCTGACCCCAACCCCATGGGGTGCAAAATTCCTATGTTCGGCCCTGTCAGTGGGAACGGGCAAACACCCACCTCCACTCACCGTGGCAGCTCACNCAACATCCAGGGCTGGACTTAGGCTGCTGCCCCCGCCCCAATCCCCGCCCCCATGCTGCATGTTCATAGGTGGGGGAGCCTTGTATGAAAGATGTGGCACCCGCACCCGAACACGCATCCCCATTCATGCCCCATTTGTCCCCACACATGGAGTAACCAGGGAAAACAGCAGTTACTCCATGGGTGTGGATGAGTAGGGGGTGAGTGGGGATGCGTGTGTGGCCGTGTGCATGCCCCATCCACACATCGGCGCACCCACACACCACACACCCACCGGAGCTGTGTAAAAAGGGTCCATGAGGAGCCACTCGAAGAAGAACAGAAGGTTTCTGCCTTGTAAACAAGGTTCTTTGAGATGGCTCCAAACATCGGGCATTTTTACACACAGCTTAAAGTGGTGGTCTTTCAATCTTCTGGGTTTACAAGTCCACAAGTAAGTTCCAGATTCATTCTGCACACACACAGTGCCCTGAGGCAGTTCCTGGATGAATTCTTCACACAAAGGGTAATTTCATATGTTATGAAATTGCTGCTCACCACAGGGAATCCCAGTGGATTCCCTGTGGTTGCAGAGATCACAGTAACATCTGTTTGATTCCCACCAGATGTTCACCATGGTGAATTTCTGGCGGGAATCAAAGCTAACCACGGTTCTAGACCTCTGGCTGGCCCAAGGTCCAGAACTGTGGTTAGATTGGCCATGATCTGGGATGGGCCAAAAGTAACATCTGTTACCTTGGCCCATCATGGAGCATGGCCCCGACCACGGTACGGGATCGGGCACAACGGCCACATTGACCGCTGCGCCCACCCGTCTCCCTGAGGGCAGGCAGGTGAGTGAGCACGGAGGGGCTGAGGCTGTGCAGCCACACATCATGCCATGAAGCCCTTCCACCTCCTCGATCTCCGTTAGCAATAAGGCTGTCACATCTAAAAGATGGACGGCCTGATCACAGACCAGGATCCGAGATGGATCCCGGTCCAGGGTTCAGCGTGGCAGGCCTCCGCACCCATCACATCTGAAATTACCCAAACACTGCCCTGAAGCAGCCTATAGTAGCCGTAGCTGTAGACATCAGGGGCTGCCGTGGAAGCCAAGAGACCACAGCTGCCTGGAGCAAAGAAGTTTTCCAGGATAACTTTTTGCACACAAAAGTTCTGGGAGAAGTTCTATGCAGAAGTTTAAAGAGCCATATGTTTAAGATCTGGGTGAGTGGTTTAGACACACAGAAAGTTCAGAATGTAACAGCAAACATGCAGGATAGATGTGTGTGTAAAAACACACATTCTCACAACACCCACCCTTCCAGCTCTGCATGGAAAAAATATTCTTATATTCTTAGAAAGGGTTGGAAGGAACTGTCATTCTGAGGGGGAGAGTGCTTTTTATTCTAGAGTAGCTTGAGACCATCATGTGGTCTATTACTTGAATATGGTGAGCATGGCATGCACAACTGTATCCGTAACAGGTATATTGTCCATCCCACTTCCAAAGAAACTCTGAGTAACAGGAGTAACTAATAATAAAATCCATGCTAGCCAGACTAAATGTACCTGATCATGTTCCACACACAATTCAAATTCCTGCAAGTTCTGCGAGGAAATCTACATAAACGCAGAGGGGATATCTCAGCGACAGGAATAGTGAAACCTATGGGTGATTTCAGACGATACGGGGCCCTTTGGCCCCGTACCAGAACCACCGGCTTCGTTCCCCACCAGGGTCACCCCGTAACGACACAACAGACGTGCCGGGGGGATCCCGGCAGGGAAAGTGGGAGGGGCCGCACTGCGCAACGTGCGGCCGCACGGCCCCGCCCCCTCCACGTACCCCGCCGCCCGCCCTCCGAGGAGACGGGCGGGCGGCGGGGCCAATGCAGCCACCGCATCCGGCCGAATGTGCCACGGCCCGGGATCCCACCGGGGATCCAGGGCCGTGGCGCGTGGCCAGATGTGACTTTTCATTGGTCACGGCCCGGGGTCCGTTTGACCACGCTTCCCGGGACCTTCCCCCGGCTAGCCCGGGAAGCGTGGTTCAAACGGACCCCATGTGGGGATTGACTGTGGACAACATCTGGCGCGCCGCAAACAGACGTTCGAGACACGGTGACCACAGGTGGGTATTCACTGTGGTTCACCGTGATCTCGTAACGTCTGAAGACACCCTATATCTCACTTTCGGGGTGCTCCATGTTACTGAGCTCTTTTAAACGTGCTCTTATTTCCAGCCTTCTTTTACTGGCCAACCAAACAAATGTTGCTACTGCATTAGTCTCTTCCTTAGATGTCAGGTTAAACAATGATCCAAAGTCATCCAAGTCACCCTGTCCTGAATGATTTATACAATAGGTATACAACCAGGTAGATCTCAGAATTCGGTAATATGGGCATCTCAATATGAAGTGTTCCACTGTCTCAACTTCATCTAGACTGCAAGTAAAGCACCACAGCTCATATTTAGCACAACCATATCTGCCCCCCACCAGTGCCGTTTGAATAAGCTGGAATATCAGTAGAGTATAGGATCTACGGAGAACCTTACTTGATAACTGGTCTAAATAAGGGTCAAAAGTAACAGTGCTCTTGATCACCATTAACCATGGACAGGGCCGGCCCAAGGGTTTGAGGGGCCATGTGTCAAGCCTTGCTGCAGGGCCCCAAAGACTGGGTGGTCTGCCGGTGGCAAAGTCGCCGGCGGGCCGGCAGAGTCTTATGGATGGCAGAGCTCTAGGGAGGGGCATGTACATTGTAGGCGGAGCCCTGGCAGAGCTCTAGGGAGGGGCTTGTCCATTGTAGGCGGAGCGTCCAAAAATACAGCAACAAAGAGTTTTCAGCCTTTAAGATGTGATGGACAGAACATTAGTTTACATTGGGAACTCCTTGCTGCTGAGTAAAACCCTACCAACTGGAGACTGAGAGAACCCTCTTACTAGCATCTCACACAGTCCAAACTAAAGTCTGGCCACAGTCGCAAAAAGGAACATAGGATCACATCACACATGACCAGAGAGGGAACAAACATGCACTGAAATTTATAGCTTGCTTGCACATTCGTTTTCAATCGTGCGTGCCCGCCTAAAACGCATCCCCACTCACCCCCCCACTCATCCCCATGCACGGTGCAACCGGGGGAAACGGTGATTACTACATGGGTGTGGATGAGTGGTGGGTGAGTCAGGATGTGTGTGCAGCCATGTGTACACCCCATCCATGCACTGGCATGCCCACGGACCCCCCACCTGGCAGAGCCATGTAAAAATAGTATGTGAGGAGCCATTCGAAGAAGAACAGAAGGTTTCTACCTTGTAAATAAGGTTCTTTGAGATGTCTCCGAACATTCTCACACCACCCACCCTTCCAACCTCGCATGGAATTTTTCCCTTATATTTCTAGAAAAGGTTGGAAGGAACTGTCATTCTGAGGGGGAGAGCACTTTTTATACTACAGGACCTCGAGACCATCATGTGGCTATTATTTGAATAGGGTGAGCATGCACAACCCACCCAGTTGTGAGAAGGTTAGGTGCCATATAGAAGAACTTTCTTTATAAGGCTACAACATTCTGTTGAAGGGTCAGCACCTCAGCAGCAGCAGCCCAGATTGAGGAGGAGCCCCATCCCAAGACTGTCCTTGCCATGGGATGGCATCTGCCACTGCATCATCAATCCATGTCCAGAGGCAGCTCAGGGAATCCCAGCAGTGGAAGGTTCACCTTCTTAACAGCAACTGCTCCACCAACTTGGCCCCCAGTCTCAGGCGGTGCAGCGAGCAAATGTCCCCCGCTATTAGGGATGGGACTATCGGCGAATTATCGGTTGCCGGTTTTATCGGTATCAGATTTATCAGTATCGGCATATCGTTTTTTTAACATTGCCTATTTTTCAGATCTTTAACATAGTGGCCATTTTTATAATGGTTGCAATGTTAAAGATCTGAAAAATCAGTAATGTTAAAAAAATATATGCCTATACTGATATTATCGGATTAATTGGATATCGCAGATTATCGACATTATTGGATTAATCCGATACCAATAGTCCCATTCCTACCTGCCATGGAGAACATCTGCTCTCTGGGGACACTCGTTGGTAGACAGGACAGGAGACCCTTGGCCACTTTGGACAGGGCCAGCTATGCGTTGGTTTTCTGAGCCAGTAGGCCAAGGGATCACTGCTGGGTTAGATGCATGGCTCCTCCTCTAGGTAGTCCTCCGCTGCTACTGAGGCGCTTTCATACTCACTCATGTAACTGTCCTTAGGCACCACCCCCACCACTGCCCTCAGCTCCGCTGCCTGCCCTGCTGTGCACCAGCCCATGCTCGCCAGACTGCCCTGCACATACGAGCTGCTGCTGCTCACAATAGGGGTGCTGCTGCTGCTCAGCTGACTGCTGGTGCTGCTACTGCTAGGATTGGGGGCAGGGATAGACCCTGCCAACTGAAAGGAGTGGCTGCTCCCACTCCCACCATGACCAGGGGCATCCTGCTGCTGCTGTCGCACACTCTCCAGAGCCCTCTCTTCCTGCCAGACCCTCTCAACCAGGTCACCCTTCCAATACCCATAGAATGATGTCTGGCATGCCATGCTGCCCTTGATCCTGGGGTCCAGCATGGTTGCCAAAATGTATTCCGCCCACTGCAGGAGCTCATCAGCCCTGCCTTCAGCAGCCACAGCAGGACAACCGCCTCATCTGCCAGCTTCCTGACCTGAGGGCCACAATACCACCCCTGGAGAATCTCCTCCAGCCTCCTGAGGAGACTCTGGACCAGAGGGGTCACCTGGCTGATGGTGGCCGTGGAGGAGCTGATGGTCTTTGTCATGGCTCTGTCATGGTCTGAGCACAAAGAGTATGTGAGCCAGGATCTCCCATTCTGCCCCATCATACCCTGGAGGTACCCTGCTGCCCATCACCAGTTGAACCTGATGCAATGTGGCTTTCTGCTTGAGAAGCCGCTCGAGCATCAGGAAAGTCTAATTCCACCGTGTGGACACATGCTGCACCAGCTGGTGCACTGCGGATCCTTTCTCGGCCTGCTTCACCTGGAGGTGATCGCTGACCATCAAGCTCTGGTTAAAGAAACTGGCCAGCTTCCTCCCCCACTTGATCAGGGAGCTAAGGGTGCCTACCCCAATCCCCTTCTCCCCCAAACCCAGAGCATCCCTGACTACCAGGTGAAGGGTGTGTGTGGCACAAGGGATGCTGGTGAAGCCCCCATAATGGAGCCCCCCTCTGTATGTTGGCCACGTTGTCCATCACGACACATCCCTTGGTGAAGGGTGCGCCTGGCTTGACCCACTCCCTCACCATGGCAATCAGGGCTGCCTTGATGTTCTGAGCAGTATGGGGGTCTTCCATCATTTCTGCTTGAAGCAGGGCCCACCTATACTCGGCTTTGGGACCCCTCCTGCCACTGACAAATGCTGCCTCCGGGTCCTGCCACCAGTGCGCAGTCACTGCCAGGTACGCGTGCTGTGCGTTCCTGCTCAACCACAGGTCTTAGGTGAAGTGGACAAAGGTCTTAGGTGAAGTGGACTTCTCGCACAAAGTGCACTTCCCCTGCCTGGGATCATCCACCCGCACTAACTTAAAATGCACCCAAATGGAGGATTTTTTGGATTCTCCTGCCTTCTAGCCCACACGGGTGATGCACTGCTGACAGCGCTGCTGGGAGGGGCAGAACATGGTAGCGACACAGTTTTTGTAGGGATATCCATCGCCTCAGCACCAGACATCTCCTCCGTAGGACTAGTGTTTGCCTCGATGTCCCCAATCAAAGTGATGTCCCGCGAAGGGGAGTACTGGGACCCTGAGGCTAATGGACTGCCCAGCATGCTGCTGCCACTCTCCCTGTGCCCCCTATAGCTGCTGCTGCTGCTCCACTCCCTGCTGCCATTGCCCAGGGTTTGGGCCCTGCCTCTAGCAGTCGGGGTGGGATCCACCATCCCTGGACTGCTGGGGATCACCTCAATAATGGAGGTCATGGACATTAATGGCCCTAGAGGAACACCCGACCCTTAAGCACCTGCACCTGCTCCTGCAGCCACAGCAGAGACAGCCGCAGCCTCCTGGAGTGGAGGTCTTCCAGTGCCCTGCAACTGCGTAGCAGTGGAGGACGCTGGCAGGAGGCGTGCCACCGAACCACACCCCTAGTGCCACTGCTGGGAGCCTCTGAAGCCTGACTGACAAAATCAGGCCTGTGCAGTTTGGGACATGGTGATGGGCTCGGGCTGCTGCTGCTGCCTGCTGCCACTCTGCTGGCATGGCCCCTGCACTCTGCCACATGCCCCATTGCCCGCCTTATGGGCAGTAGATCAGTCTCTCCTGCTTCCCTTCTCCATTTCTCCCATCCAAAGTATGCTCAGGAAGATTTTTTTTATTATTATTACTTATTTATTCAAAATTTTAATCTAATATATATATATATATACACTAACTCTAAGTGTTATTAAGTATTCTAAAACCTATGGAACTAAATGGAATATTATCTAATATCTACAAAGGCCTAATCCTACAAGCACACTATAAAATATTTTAAAACTGAATCACTACACACTATCTCTTTCTAACTCTATAACTAAGCTAACTCCTACATCTATCTATCTATCTATCTATCTATCTATCTATCTATCTACAGGGTTGGGAGGTGGAAACACAGACAGCTGACAACAAACAACACAGGGAGGGGTACAATACTGAAATGAAACCTAAATCAATCTAATGCTAGTCTAAATAAATCCAAAAACAGGGGAAGGGAATCAGGGATGGAATAGATACAGGGAGGAGGGAAGAATTCAATGGAGGGTAGGGAGAAAGAACACAGGGAGGGGTAAAAAATAAAAATAACACCTAAATCTATCTAATCTAATCTAAATAAATGAAACTATGGAGGTAAATGTGTGGAAATGGATGAAATAGGAGGAGGATGGCAATGGATTGGGAGGAAAACAAACTCCTGGAAAAGGGAGAGTTCTGAAAATGCCTGCTGACAGGATCAGTGGCTAGCTCAGGAGTTGGAAGTGGGGAGGGCAATGACTTTTGTTACATGCTGCACCCGCCTTACCACAAGCCCCATTGGCCCCGTGCAGCCTAGCCCATGGCCAATTGCAGACTGCGAAGCCAGTGGTCTGAGGAAAAAAGGGATGGTGATTGGGCAGGCTGGCTGCTAGTTCGAGCCCCTCCACCCCTGGCACCAGGAAGTCTGCTCCTAAGCTGCCCCCCCCCCCCAACCTGGGCCTTCCAGCCCTGTTTTTCCCACCCAAATGCTGGACGCTGCTGAACTGTTCAGGGATTCAGGCGTTCAGTTCGGACGTTCGGTTCAGCCTTCCGAACGGGCTGAGTTTGGGTCGAACAACAAAAGTCCGAGCCGCATTCACACATCCCTAGTATAGAGAAGGGCAACAGAAATTATCAATGGGTATGGAACGGCTACCGTATGGAAAGGCTTGATAAGTTGGGGCTATTCAGCTTGAAGAAGAGATGACTGAGAAGGTATATAAAGTTTATAAAATCATGAGTGGTGTGAAACACGTAAATAGGGAGTGGTTATTTACACTCCATGAAATTAAATGGCAGCAGATTTAAAACAAATAAGAGAAAGTATTTTTTTCACTCAGCTCACAATTAACATGTGGAATTTACTGCCAGAGGAAGTGGCAGTACCAGTACCTAGGTACCAGTAGTGTGCCTAGTTTTAAAAAGGGATTGGATAAGTTCTTGGACAATTGGTTCATTAATGGCTATTAGCCAAATATGTTTTGGGGATGCCACCTCTTAATGTTGGGGACTAGAACAACAGGGAATGGATTGCCCATTGTGATCTGTTGGGTACCTCTCCCAGGAGAAAGAGATTGGCCACTGTCGGAGACAGGATGCTGGACTTCATGTAACATTGGTCTGGCCCAGTATGGTGCTACTTATGTTTTTATCTTATTAAAATAATGACAATGTATGCAGATGGGGTAGGAAGGCAATCAGTATTACCTTGGATACTTGCTCTTAAAGCAAACTATTTAACACAACCCCTTCTTACTTAAAAAAACAAAGCTAAAATAAGTTTTAATCTTGATGTTTCTGTCTATAAAAAATTAAGAGCTTCTGCTGGAGGAATAAACAAATGCTGCTAGTAGCCAGTGCTGATTGAAAGTGAAAATACAGATTTCAAAATTTTAATGTTTATCAAAATTTAATTTTGAATAAAATTTTCATCACTGTTCAAATATGGAAATTTTGAAATGAAATGTTATACTCAAAATTTCAATATTTATTAAAATTTTGAAAAAATGTCAACCCAATAAACCAGTGGTCCATATGATATATTTTATAGTTTGCATTGCTTGCTTTAACCAGGTTTTGGCAAGCCTCTGAAGTAACTACTGCCCATCCCACACTCGCTTCTTAATCTTCATAACCTCTCCCAGCACTAAATTTATATCTAAAGTTTGTAATGTTCAGGAATGGGAAAAAATGTAGTTGACTTAAAAGTGCTTGACTCTTTCCTATCCTGTGTCCTATCCTATCCTATCCTATCCTATCTTACGGGAAACACAAATTGTGTTGCTGTTGTTGTCTTATTTAAACATAGTGCTACTCTTCTTAATCCAGTTAGAATGGAATAATGAAAATGAAGTATAAAAGTGTTTCATTTTAACAAAGAAAACATCAGCTGCTGCTTTTAGGACTGTTTTTATTTCTCTACCAATGCTGGAGGGACAGAAATTGGACTTAGCAGGGGCTAAAGATCTGTCCTTTAAATTCCCATCCGAGGTTTATGAGTTTTATCACTGGCAGTCTTAATTTTTGCAGACCGAAACATCAAGTTTAAGAAGTATTTTAGCTTTGTTTTTTAAGTAAAAAGAGGTTGTGTTAAACATTGGCCACTGTCAGAGAGGATTTATATGAATGCCCTCTCTGGTTTCTTGCATACCCCTCTTCCCATGAGTAAGGCTACAAATGCTTGCCACCATTGCAAGAAGAATCCAAAGAGAGTCCTATTGAACAGAAAAGCACGGGACATTTAGAGCGTAACCATATAAGTATCCATATCAAGTCAGCTCTTATTCCAAAACTGAATAAAGTTCAGTCACATGCTTAAGTCATGGCCTATAGAGGTATTAAACAATAGGTTTAATAAATAAGACCATAACCCACTGGAGTTCTGATTTAATTTTTCCATGCAGCCGCCACTCATGTTTAGCGTGCAAAGTCTAATAAACAGGCAGCCCCCTGTGTGTCTTTCATGTGCATTCATGCCGTCCCCACACAGCCCCCACTCACAGGTTTAGCATGACCAACCTAATACACAGACAGGTGTTCTTCCGCCCCACTACACCCATCAACTCCTCGTAAGTATCCTACCCTCTGTCATGACATGGGGCAAGGATCAGGGGACCCCCAACTTGGAGTTTGTGCTGTTGAACGCAAAGTCAGTTGTAAATATCAGTCAATCAATCAATCCTTTATTAAGAGCTTAACTCGTCAGTTATCACACAGAATCCAAAATTAGAATAAAATGAAATTAAAATTATAAATTATACAGGTTTTACATCAATCAATCTTATCATTAAACAAGACTAAAAAAAACACAGGCAGCACCCTTATCATCTACCATTCGTTAACAGTCCGTCTTTGGTAAAAACCATATTATCCTATCTCTACCCCTTATTCGTATTCTGCTTGGAAAAATTATGTACCATGAATCTCTTCACCATACTTATAAGTCAAAAAGTTCTTCCTGATAAATACTTTCTCAAAAAAAAAGCTACCTTTTGAGTTAAATGCGGATCAGAACTCTCCCGCATAGTCCTTGTTAACCATGAACCAGACCACCCCTTATATTTAGTTAAATAGTTCTTCATATATAACGATCTAATTTTATCATATAAATGGCATTCAAGTAAAACGTGTTCAGTTGTTTCTACAGCCAATTCATCAAAGGGACACAAACGGAGCTCAAACTTATTGTTTGAGATTCGCCCTTCAAACATCCTATTTGGAAGCGAATTTAATCTGGCACACAAAAACAAATACCTAGATCTAAATCCTAATTTCTGGGACAAATAGGGGGCCATGCAACCCAGCTTTGGACATAAATATATATAATCTCATAGGAATGGGACATCCCTTATTCATGATAGAGCATGCGGACAATTGCTGTCTTGAATTCTTTGTAGGAGCTCAGAGCAGATTTTTTGATAGCAAATATACCCTAGAAAATCCAAGGGTGGTCTATGTATCTGTTAATTGCTATCATCCATGGTGACTTAAATGTATCCTCCCTAAGGGCTATCAATAAAGGACTCCCTGAGTAATTCACTTTCAGCCATAAAAGGAGGGCGCTCCTAACAGCCAGCATCTCCCAGTTAGTTTGTCCCATTTCCAGTCTAATAGCCTCTGATGGAATTCCCCGAGTCACCCTTAACAGTAGCTAGAGGAATTTATTTAGAGGCCCGTTAAGTTCCTTAGGTGGAGGGACTGCACATAATTCCGTCCCATAAAGAAATTTTGCCCTTTGGCATTAAACATCTGAATGGCCCATTCCAGTTCGGAGTGTTGGGTACAACCGAGAAAGTTTTCTATTGCCGATTGCGCTCCCCCAATTGCTGACAGTGCCAGCCAATAATGAGTACTCCACTTCCCATCTTGCTGAAAGGTAACCCCCAAATATTTGAATAGTTTCACCTGTTGTATTTTATGATCATCAATTACCCAAGGGTATACCTTCGTTTCCTTAGTGAATTCCACTATTTTGGATTTATCATAATTTATTAGCAAATCATCATTCCCATGGCAGTATTAGAAAAATGTCTCTAACTGTCTCTTTAAGTCAACTCTGGTCTGTGAGAGTAAAACAAGGTCATCCACATATAGCAATCAACCTATTGGGCGTGTCGCCAGTTTGGGGGGATGAAAAGCATAGTTCGTCATCAGTGGGGCCAAATCGTTTATATATATATTAAACAATAGGGGCCAAGAGGCAACCCTGTCTCACCCCTTTCCTAGCCTCTATTCTGTTTGATAAACAACCCTCCTTATCCAATTTGATGCTTATACTAGTCTGTTTATATAAATTTTGAATCAGGCAAAGCAAACGTGGGTCCACTGTTAAAGCCCTCAATTTGTTCCAAAGGAACAAATCTAAAAAGCCACAAAAAAGCCTTTTATTTACCTGAATATATTTAAAGATTAAGAGATGTAAAATTAAACATTGGCCTATGGTGCTCCTCCCTTTCTGAAATCCCGCCTGCTCAGGGTGGAGTATCTTAAATTCCATTAGCCACAATGACAATCTTGTCAGTAAAAACTTGGAGTAAAGTTTAGAGATTACTCCCAATAAACCAATTGGCCGGTAGTTCACTGGGTTCAACTTAGGGCCCTATTAATAGACCGGAATGACCACTGCCTCTCCCCAGTCTGCTGGCTCTATTCCCGTACTGTTTATGGTCATAAACAGGGCAGTCAAACAGGGGACCCACCAGTCCCGTGAGGCTTTAATAAATTTTATTCTAATTAATAAAGCCCGCTCCCGGGCATTATTATTTTTAAAGGAGTCTATAATGTCCACTACCTCCCGCTCAGTAACTGGCAACCAACTACACAGGCTAATTTCTAGATTAAAGGATAAAATATGGGGATCTGACAACCCCTGGTATAGTTGGGCAAAATGATCCTCCCAAGTAGTATGGGGAATCGGAAATATAGCAATCTTCCTCTCCAGATGTATATTAGAGTTTGTGTCCCTTGTGACTATAGACCAGAATTTCCTTGAATTCTTTGCTTTCCCAGTCTCCAGCAGATCCCCCCATCTTTTAAGTACATACTCATGTCTGCTTTCTCTAATTAGTCACCGGTATTGTTGTCTTTGAGTAAAAAACTGAACTGGTAAAGCTTTGAGGTACCCCTTTCGGTAGGTATTATAAATAGCTCTTAAAGACCTCCTAGCCTTTCTACAGTCAGCGTTAAACCAACCCTGATGCCTGCAATCCCTTCTCACAGGTATCCTAGGTGATTTCTTCAAAAGGGGTTGGAGAAGCGACATCAACCTTGCATAGTCATCTATAATTTGATCTCCCAGGCCTAAGGCCAAAGCCTTGGACCTAATATCAAGGCACTGTTCAGAGTTTAATATTGTTTGAAGTTGTTGATACAAGGTCATAGACCATTGTTTTGGATTATGAGTCTCTACCAATCCTGTATAGTCTGCTACTACTTCCGAGTTCTTTCTCGAGCCTAAACTGCGATATGTTACATTTAACTGTATAATCAGGGGACAGTGGTCACTCAAAATATATGTTCCTACATAAAAATCTGCCAAATATGGCAGTGCTAGAAAATGTATAATGGCGTAATCTATAACACTACTACCAAGTGAACTAAGGAACGTGAATTCCACAGGGAAATCCCTATACCATGAGCCATTTAAGATTAACAAATTTTGAGCAGAGACTAGCCCCCTAAGTTTGAGCCCTGATGTATTTATCTCCTGGTCCTTTGATCACCTAGTCATAAATTTGGGATCGGGACTGTCAAAGTTAACATCAAAAACTCTACCAGACCCGTATTGTGCCAGAGTTTCATCATTAGATCTAAGTCTAGCATTTAAATCACCTGCAATTAAAATCAGCCCTGTAGGAAATTTCAGTTGTAAGTCTATTATATAAGATTCCAACTTGGACCAAACTGATTTATCAGAGGTGGTGGCATACATCGGTGGAATATACACTGAAAGTATTATCACAGTACCCACCTCAAATTTCATAATCAAACCTTGGGCAAATGGTGGTAACGCCAAATCAGACAGGACTGCTTCCTTCAACTTATTATAAATCAAACATGTAATACTGCCACTCGGATGGCCTCTGGCCTTATATGATACTGCTGGAAGTGAATAAGAGCAATAACCCTCTAATTCCAAAGGGGATTTTGCCCATGTTTCTTGGAGGAGAATTACAGCAAATGTCTTTAAGATAGTCAATAAACCAAGGGTCCCCCTTATGAGCAACCCAACCTGCAATATTCCATGAGCATATAGTAATAGTGTCCAGATCATGGTACCCAGCACTTCAGGCTAGATCTAAAGTTTGATTATCCATCTGTATGTTATTAGTTAATAGATGCTGAGCAGCAACTACTAAATGGTCACTTAACACTCCCTTCCCCTGATTGTTTTGCAGATTGCTAAGTCCTAGTAAATCCTGAGAGAAGCTATTAGGACTGATATGTACACCAGGGAATGAGATCAAATCAACTTGAACAGGTACCTCAGTATCCAAATTAATGAGTAGGGGGATCGGAGCTGGGGTAATACCCAGCTTAACTTCAGCATCTTTGATAATCATTACATCAGGAGCTGAAGGTTGGACTTCCATTGCTGCTTCTTCGGGCATGACAATATTTAGCAACCAAGAATTTATTGACTTCATAAATTTCTTTATACACTTAAGAGCCTTTAGTGGGGGATCCTTTTTACCTTCCCCCAACAGGGATGATACACTCCTTTGGGGTCTGCTTAGCCCCTAAGTCCCCATTATCCATACCTCCAGACACCTCAAGTTTTGGTATTAACGGTTTAATAACCGAATTCACAAACACTTCACCTAATCTCACTCCCTAAGACTGAAAAAAGTCATCGTAAGTTAAAATATCCTCAGCCAGGTTCTGACTATGAAAATGAATTACCAAACTCTGGAGATAATTGGGGGTCAGTAGTATCTGAAAGAATGCTATTTGCCACAAAGGAACCGGCATTCTAATTATATCTTGAAGATGTTTCTGGATACTAGGCTTGGAGGTCCAAGCTGGAAAGAGACCATTTTGAAGGGGGAAAATCTGAAACAAAATTGTTTTACGGTTGATAGGTAATAAGAGTGGTATTGGTACTGGCAAGTTCATTGATAGGACCAGAAGGGTCCATCCTTTTCTTAACCACAGGGAGAGTTTGAGTGGCAATTGTCTTAGCTGATCTCTGTAGGAAGTGAGGGTTTTCATCCCTTGACATCTTTTGGAGCTGAGGCGAATAGCCCACCTTACCCCCTCTAATTTCGGCCACAAACTCTGTTAAATCTTAAATTGAACTTTCTGAGATTCGAACAATGACAAAACTCCAGCAAGTTGGTTGATGAATTTTTTTAACTAGATCCCCAATTAAAAACATTGCTTACCCAAAATATCATAGGGATCTAACCCAGATATGTCTAAAATTGGACTCTCAGTAGGAGATTCATCTGTAAGATAAGAAGTTTTGGAATCTGGGAAGCTAATATCTGTCCCCTTTGGAGCAGTTTTATCTTTTACCTGCTTCCTTATAGATCCTGAGGATGGAGATAAATTTATCTGGCTACTCCCATGTGGCCTCTGCTTGTCATTAGGCAATGAAATCACATAGGAATCCAGTTTAGGTTGCTTAGAATGAGACGAGTCACCATGCAGGGCTGGACCTGGTCTGCGCCTTTTACACGTCATATCAGGAGATGAAATTCTATATACACACTGTGCCAGGTATTATTAGATATTATGATTCTCCTGGAACAAGCAACAAGAGCAAAAAAAATGAGTACAGCTAAAACACAGATCAGTGTCCAGCAAAGTCAGACAAAGTCTAGCCCCCAGCGGCCACAGGGTTCAACTGAAACGACTATGTGTTCACATACAAATCTGGAGAGAAATCATCCCCAACCTTCTATAGATAATTCAGAACAGAGAAGAAATTCCGGGTCTACAAAAAGTAGTCTGGGAACAGATTAACAGTCTACAACTCAAGGGGAATGTTAATAGAGAAGAGGTCTAATCGTCAACAGCTCCCACAACATTGATAAGTCCACTCTTGGTCCAAAACTGGCACAAAGGATCGAAATGGGGGAGAATAGGGCACGCCCTGCCCCACCGGCACCTAAGGTCGCACACACAAGGGCGCGCCCTTGCACGTGCAACCCTTAGGCGCACCGCCCGTGGCGCACGCCCACGGCACATGCCCGCAGCGCTGCCATCGGCGTGAGTTCCCTTATGGGGCAAACCCGGAAGTAGCGTTGGCACCCAGAGCTGCAAGTAGGTTCCTGCCCAATCTCCCTCAGCTGTGCCGTCTGTTGGAGCAGCCCCCCTGGTCCTGGACAGGTCCTTCTGGGGAACATTAGGGCACCCTCTGTAACCTCATGGTGCTGCCGTCGGCATGAGTTCCTTTATGAGACAAACCCAAAAGTAGCATTGGCCCCCAGGGCTGCGAGTAGGTTCCAGCCCAATCTCCCTCAATTGCGCTCTGCCGGAGCGGCTCCCCCTGGTCCTGGACAGGTCCTTCCGGGGAACAATAGGGCACCCTCTGTAACCTCATGACACTGCCGTCAGCGTGAGTTCCTTTATGAGGTAAACCCAGAAGTAACATTGGCGCCCAGGGCTGTGAGTATGTTCCTGCCCAATTTCCCTCAGCTGCGCCATCTGCCAGAGCAGCCCCCCCCGGTCCTGAACATGTCCTTCCAGGGAACAATAGGTCACCCTCTGTAACCTCACCGCATGGTATTGACACCAAGACATTTGTGAATCATTCCAAAATCCCAGAAGACAAAGCAGTAGATGATGAGCAGGGTTTTCAGACAAGTTATCATGGGTTTTCCAGTTGTAAATAAAACACCTACCATCCGGGAGGCAATCCCGGATTGGGCAGCTGACCTTCTGTGCATTACGGAGACTTGGCTGGACACTGAGTCAGGGCCTTTATTTGCTGACCTTATTCCAGCAGGGTACTCTGTACAGCACCAGCCCAGGCTGGAGTGGGGGGGGGGGCAGTGTAGTCATTATTTTTAAGGAGCTGTGGTCAATAAGGAGGTATCCAGTGCAGGTATGGAATGCCTCTACCTCATGTTTGAATTGGATAGAGACAGATTAGGGATGCTGCTGGTTTACCGGGCACCCACTTTCCCGGCAGCTTCCCTACACGCTCTTGCCGAGGTGATCTTGAGGTCCCCCAGGCTGGTTGTCCTGGAGGACTTCAATATTCACACCAATGTTGATATTGGAGGAGTAGAGCGTGAGTTCATGGCCTCTATTACAACCATGGGCCTGTTCCAGGTCATCAGTGGTCCCACGTACAAGTGTGGGCATACTCTGGATTTGGTGTTCTGTACTGGCCTTGAGGAGGGTGGCCCGATGGTAGGCGGCAGGGGGGTGATACCTTTGTCATGGTCGGACCATTACCTTCTGAAAGCCCATATCATGGCACATGTCAGCCGCCGGCTGGGTGCAGGATCTATTTGGATGATCCTCCTCAGAGACTTATGGAACCAAAACGCTTCCGGAATGCTCTGGGAGATCTTCCCCCGACCTCACCGACCACTCAGTCGATGAACTTGTGGTCTTGTGAAATAGGTTTTTTGTCAAGGCCATTGACTCAGTAGCTCCTAGGCATCCACTTCTGTCCTTTTGGCACCCCAGGTCCCCATGATTAACAGAGGACCTGCGGAGGCTGAAGTAGTAGGGAAGGCAGTTGGAGCAATGGTGGCACCATACTCGTGATGAGCACGATCAATTGCTACATAGGAGCAGTTTGAGGACCTATGCTGTGGCTTTTTGGGCAGCCAAGAAGGGGTTCTTGGCTGCTCTTATAGCATCTGTCAAGTCTCATCCAGCAGAACCTTTTTGGGTGGTGAGAGATCTGGTCAGTCCAACATGTCTCCACCTGAAGTATTCCAGTGTCCACTGTGACAAGTTTATACATTACTTTGTGGACAAGATTGCTCACACTCACCACGATTCTGGCAAAACAGTTGATGCAGGGGGAGAGGAAGAGAATGCCCCATCTGGTCCAGTTTTGTGGGATCAGTTTCTGATGGTGGAACCCAATGATGCTGTGAATGTGCTGGGGGATATTAGGGCCACCACCCATGAATTAGATTTGTGCCTATCCCAAGAGATGCTGTGGCCATTGCTGAATGCGGTTGTCAATGCCTCCCTTAGGGTGCCGGAATGTTTAAAGGAGGAGGTGGTCCAGCACCTGCTGAAGAAGCCATATTTGGATGCTACCTCCCTAGCCAGCTGTTGCCCAGTCTCTAACCTTCCCTTCTTAGGGAAGGTTAGTGACTGGTGCAGGACTGCATTAGGTTAGGTTCCCTAACCATTTAGGGGAGGTTATTGAGTGGGCGGTGGCTTGGCAGCTTCAGGGGCATCTGGACAGTATCAGGTTTCTGGATCCCTCACAGTCTGGCTTTCAACCGGGGTATGGTACTGAGACCGCACTTGTGGCCTTGGTTGATGATCTTTGCCAGGTTATAGACCAGGGTCAGCAGACCCTGTTGATATTATTATATCTTTCTGCTGCCTTTGATACAGTTGAGCATGAGGTGCTGGTGAATTGCTTTCGGGACCATGTGGGAGGAGCCATTTTACATTGATTCCGTTCCTACCTGGCTGGCTGGGTACTCTGTACTCTGGGTAGGGTAGGATTTTTTAGGGTTTGGTTGAAGGGGTTTCTTTTTTTTTACTCTTTGACATCCCCCATGGTGGACTGTATATATTGTATTTATATTGTGTTTTTATCTTTTATATTTGTTAGCCACTCTGAGCTGCTTTGGCAGGAGGGGCAGGGTTAAAATGTGTAAAAACCACTGGGAGAAACCACTGGGTTGTCCTGAGGGATTGTACATCTTCCCTCAGAGACCTCACCTTACTTCTGATATTTACAAACCTTGAGGAAACACTGGCTCTCATTTGGATCACGCTCTCTCACTTTGGGGCTTCCACTGTTGAATTTGCAAAATTTGCAACTGCACCATGGTTGCATGTTGTCTACACTCCACTATGCATACATAGAACCCCATTGTGCAGATGTGCCACCTTTTGAGTGCTGAGGTGGACTCCGAGGATGGGTCTTCCAGTTCTCTCTAAACCATCTGGCCTCATTCAGATGCCCCCTACTCTACCTCTCTTTTTCATCTGACCGAGACCCAGCAGTCTCAGTGCTCGCTGGGTGTTTGGCAGCGGTGGGAGACTGGATGAGGGCCTTCTGAACCTGAATCCCGACAAGATGGAGGTGATATTAGTGGGTAAGGCAGTGGATATGTCATCCCTGCTGGTGCAGAATGCGGCATCCCATAACCTAACAGGGACAGGCCGCCATGAGCACATTACACCAGTGCTCTTCACTGATTGCCAATAGTCTACCAGGCCCCAGTCAAGGTTTTGGTGCTTACCTATAAAGCCCTATACAGCTTAGGCCCCACCTATCTGTGGGACCGCCTCACCCCCTGGCTTCTGGATTGACCCCTGTGGTCTGCTGGGAGTGCTTTTCTCAACGTTCCCTGAGTGGCTTGGGGGGTGACCATGGAGATGGCATTCTCAGTGGCCTCACCTAGTCTGTGGAACTCCCTTTCACTGGAGACCTGGGTGGCCCAGATCTCCCCTTCTTCCACTGACAATATAAGACTTGACTATTCCACCAGGTTTTCAGTGAGGGAGATGGGTAGGGTGGGATTTTTGAGGGTTTGGGTGGAGGGGTTTCTTTTTTTTACTCTTTGACATCCCCCATGGTGGACTGTATATATTGTATTTATATTGTGTTTTTATCTTTTATATTTGTTAGCCACTCTGAGCTGCTTTGGCAGGAGGGGCAGGGTTAAAATGTATAAATAAATAAATAAATAAATAAATAGGGATGTGCGAACAGAACGCGGTTCAGACGTTTGGCCATTCGGTTGTTCGGTTTGAAAACCGAGTTCGGGTTCGACGGAGTTCGGTTTGGCCAAACATTCAAAATAGCGCTATCGGTACCAATATCGATACCGAATTCGAAGTGGGTTTTTTTGTATTGGTATCATTTGGCCCTGAGACTACCCCTGGTCACCACCCCTGGTGCCAGGAAGTCTTCTCCTCAGCTGCCTCCCCCTTCCAGTCACAGGTTTCCCACCCTAATGGGCCTTCCAGTCACGGTTTTCCCACCTTGAACTCATCCGAACTCACCCAAACATGACCAAACTGTTCGGTCATTTTTGAGTTCGGTTTGGACGTTCGGTTCGGTCGTCTGAACAGACCAAGTTTGGTCCAAACTCCAAACATCTGAACTGCGTTTGCACATCCCTATAAATAAATTCAAATATCAGCAAAGGTCAGTGTATCCACGACCCCCAGTTTCTCAGCCCAGGGGACCCTGGCCAGCTACAGTACCTGATTTGAAATCCATTTTGCTTTGCATGGCAGTCTACTGGCTGCAATGAACATCTGTTGCATTATGACCCTTCATGCTCATTTTGAGCAAAAACTGTTATTTTTCAAAGATAAGAAATTATGAGCAACTTTCAACCTATGGGCAATAGCCAGGGACCCGACTGCACCAAAAAATCTTAAATTCTGCAACCAGTGAAGCCAAATTCTGCAAATTCACCACGAGCATTAATATTTGCATAATGAACTTGATTTGCATAACTATGCATGCTGGGAAGCAAATTTGCAATAGGTTTGACATAGAATCACAACTTTGTGATTCAAACACAACTCAAATCCTCTGGAATTTCAGCACCTCCCTCATGCAAACATAGGGCGCTCAGACCCCACCCACCCACAATTCATCTCCCAGGGGCCTATTTACCCTCGGGTCATGGTCAGAATTGGCTGATTCTGTGAGGATTCTGCAAGGATTGGCTGATTCTGCGAGGATTAGCTGATTTTCCAAAAATCACTGCAAATTGCAGCAATGCAGTCAACTCGGGTCCCTGACAATAGCATCCTGGTTCTGCTTCCACATACATTACGAACACAGTGACCTCCAGTGCCTTGCAGATCCTTGATCTTGCCCTGCATCACTTAACATGCAGCGGTTGCCCCCACCCCAGTGAAAAAATTGCATGCTTCTTTGGTGCTAAAATCTACAATATTTTGTAGACTAGATTGCTTGTACACTGATGTGGTTGTGACTGGAATGTCTATGCATTTTAACTGCCACCTGGATTGACAATGTAGGTGCATCAACTCACACAAACAGCAGAAGCCTGGAGAAAAGGTTTTTATTCAATAGCCAGCCTGTAATGCCACGTTCCAACAGCAAGCAACTAGAGTTCATGCATGGTGTGCGCTGTTCAGCACCACATGACTAAAGGCAGCCAATTGCAATGCACATGTAGCGTGACGCCAACCCCTACTATGCACCATCCCCCCTCTTAAAGCTGTTCAAAACATTTGATGCATGGTCTGCCTCTTCAGAGTTCACAGATGCCAGAATTGCAGTCATGGAAAGGAGACACATGCTGAAAACTTCCTTGTGCTTGCTATTGCACTCCAAGCCTTCCTTTCCATGGCTGAGCAAAACCTGTGAGCGATCAAAAGATCCAAGCCAACTGCTGTCATTGGTGTGATGTGATGTCAAGGCAGAGAAAGGCTCTTGGTAAAGAAAAATCTGGTTAGGATAGTGGGGTGCACTACACAGTGGAGGCAGCTCCTGCTTTGGCACCACACACTTGCATATCTACAACAACAACAGACAATGGCCTTACAAGAGCCTTACAAGGGCAGCTGGTGTGTGCAGAGAAGAACCTGTCAGGAAACACCGCTTCAATCACTGATGCCATGTGTAGGGCTATATCCACTGAGGGGCTTGTCTGGGTGAAGGAGAAAAGCACAGACTGGTGGGAGAATATGCTGTCCTCATAGGAAGACACTGATTGGGTCACAAACTTCAGATGCCCCATTACCTTGTTCTGCAGACAGCCAAGATTATTGGGCCGTGACTGGAGGAACAGAGCACAGTGATGAGGTCACCAACCCCCGTGGAGAAGCATGTTACCTTCACTATCTGGAAGCTCACCAGTCCAGAATCCTAATGCTCTGTCATCCAGCATCCACCTCTATCTGTTGTGGAGAGGGCTTTCGGGCTATGAAAGAAGCGCTGGAGATCAATTGAGGCCAGAATTGATTTTCTGCTGGAGACTGCGCCGCTTCTAACTACCACTGCCTGTGTTCTCCATAACATTTGTGAGACTGGTGGGACCACACTGGACAATACCCCCTCCAGTTAGCTCCGGAAAGTCAGTGTCCTTGTTCTGGGACCAGCTGAACCAAACACCAGAGAGATATGGGATGCCTTGTGGCAGCACTTCAACCACAATGCAGTGACAGTTTAATGCACAGCAGTGAACTGTTTTAAATTATCTTTTTGTGATATCAGTAAAGCCTTTGTTTCCTGTTTTCTGTGTGTCAAATTGCTGTGTGTCACTGTGTTTTCTTCTGGCCCATCCGCCTCCTCCTGGACATCATACTGGCATGAGTACAGTGCTGAGAATGCTTGGGTTCTTTCCCTGGGAGGTGGAGTGCGGGGGGAACCAGAGTAGGCAATAAAATTCCACATAGGTGGGAGTGAATGGCTGATGAGGGTAAGGAAATGGCACCTGCCCCTGAGCAATGATGCTTGAGTATTCACAGCTCTCTGGAGCTGAATTGCATCTGTGCCCACATCTCAGTCATTTCCTTGCTCATGCTGATTCATGCTGTCCAACTGCTCAAACAGCTTCCAGAGTCAGACCCAATGCCTCTCCTCCTGTCAGCAGTGCAGGCAGGCCTCGGCAGAAAAGGCCCTGTGTTCTGTGGCATTATGTGCATCAGCTCCCTGTGCTCCCTGACCATGCCGTTAATGGTGTCACAGATCACTTCTCCCTCACCCTCCCTCCGTGTGGTCTCCCCAAGCAGCTCTTTTGCCAAATCCTCCATGCACTGCTGGTTGTGAACCTGTACGTCCTGGTTCCTCTGGGCACTTGTGGCAGGGGGTTCTGTCCATGCCCATTGAGCTGGAAGATCTGTAGAAAGGCAACAAGGAAAGCCATTAGTTCAGACTGCCCCACACACCTTCCCACCCCAGTGCTTCAGGCCCCTGCCTGCCCAATTTTCAGCCCTCCACCCACCCAAAGGGAAGCAGGAATGAGTACCAGGCCTATGTGGCTGCTAGGGATGTTGCTGTGGCAGGATCCCAACCTCATGCAATTCTCATCCTGTAATCACTGTAGGAGAGTGAAAAAATCAACTATCTCCATTCACGCCATCCCTTCCCTTCCTGGCTGCCATTTTGGCTTCTACCCCCATGCCAGCCTGCAGGCCCTCCATTGTGCTTTCCTACCCATTCCTAAGCATACTGTTCCTGTCCTGTGGAGCTATTTCCTGGGGATTTTACTGCTCCTTCCCCACATTCATCTATCTATCTGGCAACACAGTAAACAATAAATAACATAATTAGATAACAATAAATGGAAGCTGTTTTTTTCATGCAGCTGTGTAAACACAACCCCCCACTTGGTGCATTCACTTACCATTCTCCTCTGCCTCCACTGCCTCTTCTACAAAGGTGGCATCTGGGTCCTCCATGCCCTCAAACAGAATCTTGGGGTGTTCCTTGAACAAGGGCTGGCTCTCAAGCTTGAGGGGATACACTGTGAGAGTCATGGTGTCTGTGTCTGCATCAACCCATACTGACTCTGGGCCAGGGACGAGCATGGAGGAATGTCTACCAGTGGTTACAGCTTCTGTGGGGGGAGTGGTTGCAGTGAAAGTGGCTGTAGTGGCCAGTGTGGGAGTCATATCCACCTGCTTCTGGCCCCTTGCAATGACAGCCATACAGGTGGGATGCAACAATCAATCCATCCACACGGAGGAACTGGTTGAGGAGCTCATACTAGGGCGATGTTTGCCTCCTGTGGTGGCTGGAGCCAAAGTTGTTATCCTGAATGTCTTTGTATCCATGCCTCAAATCCTTTGCCCTCTGCCAGCACTGGTTTATGTCCTAGGTGTAGCTGTGGCATTTGGGCTGAGATCTCTTGGGCCTTGTTCCTGTAGCACTTCACCAAGGCATACTGGCCCATTTGCTCCCCCTATAGAGAAATGAAGGCTTTGGTCTCTTCCTTTGTCCAAGAAATGCACCCTTAGCAGGCAGATCTGTAGGCAGAGTGGTGGTAGTGGTGCTGGTTGTTGCCTGCCTCTTCGTTTGAGTCATGGCCCCAGCGATGGTACCCACTGTAAATCATTAGAAAATGCAACAGCTGGGAAAGAGCAAGCATCAGACATGGACTGCCAAACAGGAAGAGATGGGATAATGCACGTTTGAAAATGGTGTGGTGGGCTTTTAAGGTGGATGTTATGTGTGCACCAGTGAGAGCAAGATTGGGGCTGGAAGTGGTCATTTCTCAGAACACTCTAGGCTTTTCAGACCTGTACGCATGAGGCTGCATGTAATTTAATAGATGAGATATGGACATGTGAGCACACATTAGCCTGCATTTGCCTGCATAGCAGGACCCTGCTATGAGTGGCTGCTGCTTGTCCATTTGGGGGTGGCGGCGATATGGGTGGTGGGGCAAAACCCTAATAAATGGGCAGGTGGGCACCCACTTGGTGTGGGCTACTGTCTTGTTTATTAACACCCACAGAGGCTTGGTAGAGGGACTTCTGACTAATATACAAGTCCCAATTGTAGTTTCCATTAAGTTCTATAACATCAGAATTGTGTAACTTTGTTCTTTTCCTCTCTCGCACAGTTTGGTTCCAGACAAAGAGGCGTAAAATCTAATTTCCATATTTGGCCAATCACCTGAGTTAATTCCTCTAAATCCCTCAAAGAACATCCTCCAGCCACTCCCTCTTTGAAGTTGGAAAGCTCTTGATTGTTGCTTTTAAAAGCCATGCAACATGTGAGAATCAAGAGCTGCCCGTGCCCAATTTGTTTAATCATCTGCTTCTTCAAACCTTTGCTTTTGGTTGGAAAGAATCCACCAGAATTTCAGATTGGATGCCAGCCTCTCCAGTAGCCCTTAGAATACCTTTTTAAAAAAACATGGGTATGATCTTCACCCACTAAAGTCAATGGAGTTTTGTTATTTACTTTACTGGGTTGAGGGCTGCAATTCTCAAACTACTTACTTCAGAGTAGTCCCTTTAATTTCAATGAGACTACTCTGAACTAAGTGGCTTGAGGGCTGCAGACCATGGGGGCCAACCCACAGTCTGCACGCCATACATAACTGCTGCGCACATAGTGTGTACACTGAGTGTGCACCATGCACACACCATCCACACACAAGTTGTATATGTGTAGCATGCAGTGTCCATGGCCCATATTCATGTTCTCCATTTGATATTTTTTTAGTTTAATGTTATGCTGCTTACACTGGAATTTGCACTATGCTATTTAACTTAATTTCTATTTAACCTATATTCAGTACAGTAACTCAGATAATCCATCCAAGCAATTTCAGATCTCATTAGGTGCATAACTCTAGTTTTACTACTGGAATTAACACAGTTAAACCAACTTAAAGCAACAGTAATGAATCAGGGCTATTTTCTGTTTGCTGACATTTCTTACATTTTCTTTTCT
Source organism: Sphenodon punctatus (assembly GCA_003113815.1). Taxonomy (NCBI): domain Eukaryota; kingdom Metazoa; phylum Chordata; class Lepidosauria; order Sphenodontia; family Sphenodontidae; genus Sphenodon; species Sphenodon punctatus. The sequence goes on along the minus strand of QEPC01007433.1, from coordinate 2,501,834 downwards.
GGATTTATTTATTTTTAAGCATATCAACAGCATTAGTGTTGGTCAATCTAATATTAAGCACAGAAAATCACCAATTGGACTGTCTTTATATTGAAGAAAAAAGGTACGAGTGTTCCCATGAAAGCTGTAACACCTTCTTAAGTCAGCAAAGTTACCAAACGGTTTATACTTTTCAAGGATCAAAAGCACCAAAGAGAAAAGCCAGTTGCTGTATATTGATTGCGTAAAATTGATTCAACTGACAGCCAAGATTTTTTATATATATATATATATACATGTGCAAGCATGAGTTTAATTTGCCAGTAAGAACATTGTATGTCATTTCCCAGCTCTTGCTTAGCTGGTTACCTTTCTAGTATTATGTTTTATGGGAATGGGTGAACCAGTTTAGAAAAGATCAGAAAACACTCCCAGCAAACCTGTCATTTCAACTAAACTTTGACGGTTTGCATATGATGTTTTAGCACATTTAGGGAAATATTACCAAATTAGTGCTAACTTACAAGAAATCTTAAAAGGATAAGAATTTTAAACTTTTTCTCAAGTTAAAAAAAAATATATTTCGAAAGATGATCTCCCCCCCTTTTAAAAAAAAAAAAAAGCTGTCCCTGCTTGGTATTCAGATTGTTTGTGAATTACCTGTTCTTTCATTCATATCCAGGAGTCACTTTCTGTTTATGTGCATGATCAATAATATCTTTTAGCCCCTCCTATAGCCTGGCCAACTTTCCTCAAGATCTATCTTGCATTCCATAGAAAAATCACGTCACTAGAACATTCTGCATGTACAACCTGCTATTTGCCTGCTTGAGAAAATGCATTGAGCCTCTGGGAAGGGTGGCATATTAAAATAAATAAGACCCACTGAAATTCTGGCCCCATTGAAGTCAATTATCACTAATGCAGGATTGGCCATAGGGTGGGACAGGTGGAGTGGCTGCCCTGTGCCCTTCCAGGTGGGAGTCCAGTGCAGGCAGTGCCAGCACCAATAGCCTCAGTAGCAGCAGCTGCATTCTGCTGCCGCTCCTGAGGCCTCTGGGAACGCACTTCTTGGGGAAGGGGGCCTCCTCCTGATGGGTCTTGCAAGAGCTGCCCTCAGGAGTGGCACTGCCCCCCAGCAGCAGAGCTCTGATGTTCGCGCTGTCTGAAGGCCCTCACAGGAAGCATCTTCACAGGGCCCCACGAGCACGCCAGCCCTGAGGCTACCAGGGTGGCGCTTCGGGGGGGGGGGGGGCAAATTTTCACCACTCCCAGGCAATACTATTTCTGTATTTCCACTCCAAGGAACCTGGCCCTGCCCCTCTTCCTCATGGGTGTGGATTTCAATGGGATCATGACTTTGCTTAGAATGTTTATGTACACAGTCATGTACTGTTTCCCAAATTATTCATTTATTTATTTATTTTATTTATTTATTTCTATTTTTTGTTTTGTTTTCTATTCTGCAACCCTTCTGCTCACAGAGCAACTTGGGGCAGCTCACATACACATCAGTTCACAATAAAACACAATTAGCAATTTAAAATACTAAAAATATACTAAAAATACACTAAAAGGGCAGCACCAATCCCCCCCTTCCCTTAACCTACCCCATCCTACCCGTCTCCCTCTCCAAAGGCCTGGAGAAACAGCCAGGTCTTACACTGTCTTCTATAATGCCATAGACCAGTGGTTTTCTTGGTCCACAAGACCATGGTAAACGGTACATATCTGGTTTACGTCATAGCTACCACAAAGTAACCTTCAGACCCTGCCAGTGCCATGGGCATCTCTGGGAAGAAGAGACATGGATTGGCTAGAGCTTCCTAACAACCAGTACATGGGAATTATAGTCAGTGATCCAAATTACCCATTTCTCATCATCCAATGTATTTGCATGGTGCCTATTATGGAGGGACTCAGTATGACTTCAAGTTGTCTGAACACTTTAGAAAATCTACTAATAACTCATGTACATATTTGTACAGAATTCTTTTGGGGGCATTCTCCAGTCAGGAATGTGTTGCAACAAAATTATTCACAATGGTAATATTAAGCACTTCAAATGGTGAGTAAGAAACTGGGGAGATTTATAATTTCACTTGAAATTTTGGGAGCGCCCTATGAAAAAACCAAGAGGGCAAGTAACCCTTTTCACATGAGACTCTCCCACCCATCTCCACACCGTTTCAGTGTGTGGAGATGGGTGGAAGCGTCCATGGGAAGGCTGCGGCGGATAGGTGGGGGTCCATGCGTGCTTCCACGCTACACCCATCTCCAGCCATCACCCACTCATAGAGCAATGGGTTCCAATGCCGGTGCTCTGTAGCTGGAGGTGGATAGAGGTGGATGTGCACCCGTGGGAATGGGCACATCCCCACTGAGGGTGCTAGGGATGGGCGAACGGAACCGAGTTTGGAAATTCGGTTCAGTTCGGTTCAAAAATCGAGTTCATTTTGGAAGTTCGGTTTGGTCGACCGAACTATTTGAGTTCAGTCCGAACTTCAAACTTCCAAACAGAGTTCGTAAATTCAAACCCCATTGAACTAAATGGAATATTATCTTATAGGGATGGGCGAACAGAACCGAGTTCGGAAATTTGGTTCGGTTCAGTTTGAAAATTGAGTTCAATTCAGTTAGGTTCAGTCGACCGAACTGGTCGAGTTCGGTCTGAACTCCAAACTTCCGAACCGCGTTCGCCCATCCCTAGTGGACACCCATCCCTCCACCTGCCGTGGACCATTTGAAAAGGGTATGTCCTAGCCAGCCCATGTAGTGGATGCAGACTGATCAGACTCAGGGCAGCTTACCCTATCCCTGCCTACCAAACACCTGGCCAAACAGAAAGATCTTACATCACTTCCGGCAAATGACCAGGTTTGGGTCAGACTAGATTAAGTTCTTCCCACAAATGTACCATTTACAGTCCTGGTCTGAACAAAAGGAAACAGAACTTAAAGAGAAGGAGAATTGAGAGGCTTTTTTTTTTTTTCAGAGGAAAGATCTATTTCATTTCTCTAGAACAACGATCTGTGATTTAAAATGTGTTCCTGAGAGTTACTGTGGTGATATTATGAGGACTCCACAGATGCCTGGTATTACTCTCTGCCTGTGGATCAATGTTCTATAAGATATATAAAACTGTCCATAGCAAAATATTGTTCTCTGTGTTTCTTTTAGATTACTATCACCCTTTCCAGCTCTCATAGACTTTGCCTGTTAAGATTCTAGGAAATGTTGTGTATTGCTTTTGATCAGTTTCCTTATATTTGTTTTTTCATATGTTGTCTTATACTTCGAGTTTACTGTTCATATATGTGCAGAAACTGACAAATGACTTTATTTAGCCACTTATGGTATAATAAGTATCAGGGGTAAATATTCTATCCGATGAATTTGGATGCTTCAAATCATTTTCAGTGCAGTAGACAGAGACCTATTTAATTTTTATTTCTGTTATTGATATGCATGCCTGATATTTGTTTTGGTTATATAAGTCACTTTATTTCAGTAATTTGGTATGAAATAATAACAAAATAGTCCCCCATAATAGTGCTAAATATTCCTGAAACAGTGGGTATTTTCAGACATTACGAGATCACAGTCAACCACGCTCAATTCCGGGTGGTGGCTGTGATTCCGGAACATCTGTTGGGGGAAACGGATGTTTCCCCCCAGATGTTACCACGGCGTGGAATTACATTCACCACGCGAGCGGCCGAAGCGGTGGGGCCGGAGGCCGTCGCGTGTTGAATGCAATTCCACGCCGGGGTGAACCCCGGCGTCACGTCTGGTCGGGCGCCATGGCCCGAGATCACCGGCGGGATCCCGGGCCGTGGCAAATCTGGCCCGACACAGCAGCCTCATTGGCCCCGCCGCCTGCCCGTCTCCCCAGAGGACGGGGCACGTTGAGGGGGCAGGGCCGTGTGGCCGCACGTTGTGCTGCATGGCCCCGCCCCCTCCCAGATTCCCCACCGGGATCCCCCCGGCATGTCTGATACAGCATGACGAGGTCATCCCGGCAGGGAATGGATAGGGTATTTTCGGTACGGGGCCAACGGGCCCCATAACGTCTGAAAACACCCAAAGTAATGAAGTGAATAATAACCAAAATAAATGAAATACACAAAATGAAATATCCAAATTATTGGATATGCAAATTTTGTTATTTATTTAGATATTCATATATCCAAATGAATATATCCAAGGATGCAAAGAATATTCACAAATATAAAATCTACTTTTAGTTTCACCTCTGGTAACAACCTGATTCTATGCAATACTACATTATTTTTCTCTTGTTTCTCTATTGGTCTTGGCACAGCTTAAGCCAAGGAGCTGTGTTAGGGAGTGCTTGATTTTTAGAAAGAAGAAACCCAGAAAAGAACCAAAACCCATTTCAAGTGAAGATTTGATTGAATTCAATGGAGTGAAGATTTATGATGATCTTAACCTCCTAAGTATAAGTTGCATGAGAAACTGATAGAGCTTACATTTGTAGCTGGGATATCAGTGATAGCACAGACTTATAAAAGCACAGCAAAGGAAAGAAAACAACATAGGGTGAAAACAGACGCGATGAGGGTCTGCTTGGGACAGAGACTCAAGAGCACATCTATTTGCGGGCTTCCAGATGTGGTCCCACTGCTGCCCCAGTCTGGGTAGGTGGCTGGCCTGGATGTGATCCCCTGGATGATTAGAGCCCATAGCCTGGCCAAGGGCCACCAAGGCAGGCCAACACAAGCCATAGCGGACCAGCGCATCTGTTCCCGCTGCCATCCCCCACCGGGGATCGGAGGTGTTATGGCTGGCAGCCATTGCTGCTCATGATTGGTCACCATGGTTGCCCATCATGGGGGGGGGGGGCACTGGGTGCATGCTAGGTGTGGGGCTACCCAGACTTATTTTTGTTTTCTTCCCCCTGTGAGGGTGAGATGGGGAAGGCCTCACTGGCTGGCTCAGTTGGGCACATGTCCGTTCAGTGCCCTGAACTGACCCAGGTGAGGACAGCCCCCTCCCCTGGTCATGTAGGTGGTGTGCCAGTTGCACGTTTGTTTTCACCCACAATTTCAAAGTCTGAAGTTAATTGCTTAGAGCATTTAAAATGATTGCATGGAAAATTTAAAAACAGTTGGAGCTCAAATTTTGTGTAAGTTACACTGGGGGAAAAAAATCACCATCCTACTCGTAGGTAATTTCTTGGTATGCATCCCATGTTAGTTTCTCAGCTTGCTGCATCCCTGGCATGTGTTCAGGGAGGGGATTTAAAAGAGGCAAAAAATAAGGAAAAAAGCTATGGAAATGGTACAAACAAACAAGCCTGGTTCCAAAAGTTAAAAAAAATATATAAAAAAATAAAATGCAGGGCAGTTTCCAAAAAGTTATGTTTGCAATTTGAAATCCCCCTTAGGGCAGATCTCTTATTTGTCCAGCACTTAATGTGCAGTACGTGATAAGATGATACATGCAGTTTTAGAAGTTGGCAGCGGTGCAGATAAATACTTTCCCAGTCATCAACCATTTCTGAACAATGCGTTCATGTATTATATGGGTCTGCAGTTGAGTTCATGAGTTATCATCGTTATAAAAGTGTCTCCTTGCATAATATTAAAGAAAAAAGACTGTTACAAAGTGAAGCAGTAAAGGATGGAGAAATAATAATCTATTTCCACACACTTTAAATCTTGTTTGCTGCAACAGCATGTAAGATGCATGTCTTGGACTTTATTCTCCTCTCACATCCACTAGTATGAATCATTGTAATCAAATTAGGATACTCATGCATTGTTTGCATTGAAAAATTAAACTGGATTAACTGAAGGTGAAAATTTAAACCAGAATTCTCATGGACACTCTTAATTCAGAAAAAGTATCATATTCCAGTTGATCTTCAGTGAGTTAGGTAAACAAGCATAAGTCATTTTCTTCAAATTAAGGATGTCCTCACAGGGGTTTAATATAGTTAAATTAATCTGGTTTACATTATATCAGAGAACTCTCCTTGTAGACAAGCCTTCAGTCTAAATCAGCAGACAAATTTGAGCAGTTACATTTTCATTTCTATGCTTGGAATGGTTAAATAAGCGTTTAAAAGTTCTGTAAAAAGCAAAAATGTTGGTGTGTTTTTCTTTAGTGGAACCAATAGTTCATTCCAGCTGTTTGATATTTGACTCAGCACCTAACAGCCCTGGCTGCAAGGTTTATTAAAAACAGACCTTCAGCCAAATCTGTGCCCTCGGTTAGACCCATGCAAACCCAATGGCATGTGTGGGGTTGCATAAGTATCATTTAACCTCTCAGTTGAATCTGCCTCTTTAGCGATATGGTTCCAAGTTTATTTTCGTTGCTTGTTTCAATCAAAACATGCCATGTGCCTGGACTGCATAGGGGACTGTAATACCTTCATGGTGAAAACATCACAAGAACAAGGAGATTGATCATGATGATCAACCAATAAGAGCTTTTGAACTATAAGAGTTCAAATGCATAGCTGGTTTATGGGACAGGAGGGGTGAAGGTTGAAAGAAAAGGTTACAAATAAAGGTGCTTTTCATATCATAAAGGATGCCCTTTTCTCCCATTTCCTCTCATTTTTGCATTACAAATTGGCATCTGTAATGGAAGAATCTGTTTTAATAACTGGACCAAATTAATCTTTGAGTCAGATGATTGCAGCCTCTTTGACTTCAGTGGATTCAGAGTTGTGTAAACAAGAACAAAATTTGCCCCACTATTTATTTTAATTGGATACGGGATGGCGGGGGGAGAAACAGCTTTGTACATTTCATAAGAACAGATTACAATGTGTCGTAGCATGTTTAGCATTACACTTAAAACACATTTTACTTGCTGAAGCCAATCACAACAAATCGGAGATGTTTTATAACAAGGAAAATGCACCTTTAAGATGGGGGTAGGAAGCTTGTTCCTAGATCCCCAGCTAATCTATGAAGAGATTGGTTGGAGGGGGAAGATGTACCAGGCCTCAAACCTGATTGCAAACCTGAAAGAATTTTGGAGGGGGGGGGGGGGGGGGATTTCTAAAGGCTGATGAATCACAGAAGCAGCTCTGCCAGGTCCCATGGCTCCCCAATCTCCTGTTCACACCTGCTTTATCAGGCCTTGCTCTGCACCAGATTAAGTTCGCTGGGCTTGGGAGCTGCTGCTGACACCACTAGTCAGAGGTTTGGTAGCAAACCACTCTCTATGCCAAACTGCTGATGGGTGGTAGTAGTAGCCCCTTCCCCATCCCTCCACAAAAGCCCAATGTTGTCAAGGGAGAGACTGGTGTGGAGGCAGATGTTTCTCCATCTAGCCAAGGGGTGAGGTCTTGCAGAGCAGCCTGCAGCAGCGGTGGCAGGATCTGGAAGAGGTGATTGTGCTGCACCCTCCTTTCAAAACAGTTTCAGGGGCTGAGCCTTGGCACAAGTTAAGCCCTGCCTAGCTGTTGATTCAGGAAGGCCAAGAAGAGGAAGTCAAAAGGGCAGGGATCAAGTAATGGAGAATGTCACTCACTGACTGGGGTCCCAGGTAGGGGGGAAACAAGCATGGGTCCACATTCTCATGAGAACGTGCAAGGTTCTCGCAGCCCCAGAGAGATATTGTGTGTTCTTGTTGAGGTTTTGGGGAATCTTGTGAAATTCTCAAGAACCTCAAAAGTGCTCTTTGCATGTGCAAAATGGCTGACAGAGCCATTATCTGCATGTGCGGCCTCTCGGCAGAGATTTTGCACATGTGCAATGCATTTTTTGAGGTTACTCAACAATCTTGTGAGATTTTAAAGAACCAGAAACATTCTGCGCACACGCAAAATGGCCACCACAACTATTCTATGCATGCATGATTGCCCGGCAGTCATTTTTGAGAATCTCGTGAGCATGCCGGTGAGAAAACCAATTCTTGTGAGATTCTCAAGTCTGAAAATCTCATTGAGATGTCGATTATCAGAAAGATTTTTGAGAATGTACAGGGCGAGTTTCAGCCCTAGACTCAGGTTAGTCGATTTAGTGGCTCTGGGAAATCTAGGTGGGATGCAATTTGATTTAGATGGCAAATCCTCCGTATAAAACAAGTTGCAGCCTATTTAAATCCCAAACATGTCTTTATTATTATTATTATTATTAAACATTTATAAAGCGCCAGTAACAACCTGGCGCTGTACAGAACATATAATCAGCTGCGGTCCCTACCTGTGGCTTACAATCTAAAAGACAAGGAGGGGGAGACAAGGAGAGGGGACAGCGGGAGAGACATGGGAGAAGACAAACAAACATTCAGGCGGATGCGAAGTCTCAGGTGCGTGTACTTGGCTTGGTTACAAGGTGGTCGGTAGCAGCAGTCAGCAGAGGAGGGCTGACAGTAAGAGCAAGGGGAAAGACTAGAGGGCATTGGGAAAGGCAGCATGGAAAAGGTGGGTCTTGAGGAGGGATTTGAAGGAGCGGAGGGAGGAGGCGAGGCGGACGTCGGCAGGGAGGGAGTTCCAGGCATGCGGGGCAGCGAGGGAGAAGGGACGAAGGCGGTTGGGCGAGCAGGAGAAGCGAGGGAGAGCGAGGGAGGGGACAGCGGAAGAGCGGAGAGCGCGCGCAGGAGCGCGTAGGGCGATTAGGTCCGAGAGGTAAGGGGGAGCTTGGTCATGGAGCGATTTGAACGTGAAAACCAGGAGTTTGAACAGGATACGTTCAGGAAGGGGGAGCCAGTGAAGGGAGAGGAGGAGAGGCGTCACATGGTCGAAGCGACGGGCAGAGTGAATGACCTTGGCGGCAGAGTTTTGGATCGCCACAAGGGGGGACAGGTGGGAGCGAGGGAGGCCAGCAAGGAGGAGGTTGCAGTAGTCGAGGCGAGAGATAACCATGGCATGAACAAGGATTTTGGCCGAGGAGACAGATAGAAAGGGGCGAATGCGGGCAATGTTGAGGAGAGCGAATCGGCAGGATTTGGCCACAGAGTCAATGTAAGGTTTAAAGGAGAGGTGCGTGTCAAAAATGAAGCCCAAGCTGCGGGCACGGAGAACAGGACGGATGGTGACCCCATCAATGCAGACGGTCAGGTCAGAGGGAGAGGAGGGGGAGGGAGGAAAAATGAGGAGTTCAGTCTTGGCCATGTTCAGTTTGAGTTGGCGTCGGGACATCCAGGCGGAGATATCAGAGAGGCAGTCGACGAGGCGTGAGCGGACAGAGGAGGAGAGAGAGGGGGTAGAGAGATAGAGTTGGGTGTCATCAGCATAGAGATGGTATTGGAACCCGTGGGAGGCAATAATTTCACCAAGGGACCGGGTGTAGATAGAGAAGAGGAGAGGGCCAAGGACAGAACCTTGGGGAACCCCAACCGAGAGGGGAAGGGAGGGGGAGGTCGACTCGGGGAGGGAGACATTAAAGGAGCGGTCAGAGAGGTAGGAGGAGAACCAGTCAAAGACAGAGCCACGGAAGCCCAAAGAGTAAAGGGAGTCCAAGAGGAGCGAGTGGTCGACAGTGTCAAAGGCGGCAGAGAGGTCAAGGAGGACAAGAACGGAGTAGTGGCGCTTCGATTTAGCGACAAGTAGATCATTGGTGATCTTGGCCAGGGCAGTTTCAGTAGAGTGGAGGGGGCGGAAGCCGGACTGGAGAGGGTCGAGGGAGGAGTTGGCAGAGAGGAGGTTCAGGCAGCGGGAGTAGACGACACGTTCCAGGAGCTTCGAAGCAAAGGGAAGGAGGGAGACCGGCCGGTAACTAGAGGGATCGAAAGGGTCCAGGGTAGGCTTTTTGAGGATGGGGGAGACAGTGGCATGTTTGAAGGCAGAGGGGAAGGAGCCTGTGGAAAGGGAGAGATTGACAACATGCAGAAGGGGGGGAGCGACAGTGGGAGCAATAGAGGTCAGGAGGCGGGAGGGGATCGGGTCAAGGGGGCAGGTGGAGGGGTTGGATGAAGAGAGAAGAGCAGAGATTTCCTGGAGAGAGGCAGGAGGGAAGGATGCGAGGAGGGAGGGGGGCGGGGGAGGGGGCGGGAGGGGAGCGGGGGGCGGAGGGGGGCGGGAGGCAATATCCCGACGGATCTTGTCAATCTTGGAGGTGAAGAACGACGCAAGATCCCGAGCAGCAAGGGAAGAGGGCGGGGGAGGGCAGGGGGGTTTGAGAAGGGAGTCGAAAGTAGAGAAAAGGCGGCGAGGGTCGCGGGAGAAAGATTCGATCCTAGAGGCATAATAGCGCTGCCTAGCTAGGGAGATAGCCGAGGAGAGGGAGGAGAGGGAGAATTTGTAATGGAGGAAGTCAGGGAGGGAGCGGGATTTGCGCCAGAGGCGTTCGGCAGCCCGGGCGCAGGAGCGGAGGTAGCGGATGGCAGGGGTAAGCCAGGGGCGGGGGTCGAGGGGGCGGACGGGGCGAGCAGAGGGGGGGGCAAGAGAGTCAAGGGTCGAGGAGAGAGAAGCGTTGAGAGCAGAGACAGCAGAGTCAGGGGAGGAGGAGGCGAAAACGGGGGGGAGAAGGGGGGAAAGATGTGCGGCAAACTCCGAGGGAGTAAGGGCCTGCATATTGCGGAAGGGGCGCATAGAGGGGGAGGCGGAGGGGGGTCGGTGGGAAAGGCTGAAGGAGCCGAGGAAGTGATCAGAACTAGGGAAGGGGTCAAAGGAGAGGTCAGTTAGAGAACAGTTTCGAGTGAAGACGAGGTCGAGGGAATGGCCGTCAGTATGAGTGGGGGAGTCGGTCCAGAGTCGGAGATTAAAGGAGGAAGCGAGAGAGAGAAAGCGGGAAACAGAGGGGGCGGAGGGCGTGTCAACGTGAATGTTGAAATCACCAAGGATAAGAGTGGGGATATCATCGGAGAGGAAGAAGGTGAGCCAGGATTCAAAGTCCGGGAGGAAAGAGGAGAGGGAACCCGGGGGGCGGTAGATGACAGCAACCCGAAGGTGTAGAGGGGAGTATAAGCGCACAGAGTGGGCCTCAAAGGAAGGGAAGGAGGGGGAGGGAGGAGGGGAGAGGGTTTTGAATTGGCAGTGCTTAGCAAGGAGTAAGCCCACACCACCACCCAGGCCCTCAGGGCGGGGGCGGTGAGAGAACGACAGGCCCCCGGAGCATAGAGCGGCCGGGGTAACAGAGTTGGAGGGCGTGATCCAGGTTTCCGTAAGAGCAAGGAGTTGAAAGGGGCGAGAGAGGAAGAGATCGTGGATGAAGGGAGCTTTAGCCACGGACGAGCGGCAGTTCCAGAGGGAGCAGGAAAAAGGCAATTGGTGTTTGGGAAGGCACGGGATGCGGATGAGGTTGGGGGATGGGGAACGGCCTGGTTTGCGGGGTGTGAGTCGTGCACCGGCCTCGTATTGGCCACAATGGTCTGTGGAACACCTGGGTGTCGCGGGTTTGGGCCTAGGGGGAATGGGTAAGGGGGGATGAGGGTGGGGAGGGGGGATGGGCGTGGGTGAGAATAAGGGGTAGGTTGGCTGGAGAAAGGCCGCTGGTGGTGGAAGAGGGAGAAGGAGGGGGTGCGTGAGAAAGGCTAGAAGGAGGGAGGTGATAGAGGGCGAGGGAGTGAGGGAGATATAGGGAGGCATCATAGGTGTTGAATGTCCTGGTATCAGGGGGATGCCAGACCTGCGGTTGTCGGGTGCGCGCGTGCGTGCTGTCATGTCCTCACTCCGGCCACACAACGGCCACAAAACGGCCAGCCCGCTGGGGGCGGGCGTGCACCTTTGGCTTGTGGCTATGGGGTGGGGCCCTGCTCACCTGGAGGGGCCTTCTGGGCGCTGCAATGCCTGCTGGGGGCTTTCTGGGCGCTGCAATGCCTGCTGGGGGCTTCTGGGCGCTGCAATGCCTGCTGGGGGATTTCTGGGTGCTGCAATGCCTGCTGGGGCTTTCTGGGTGCGGGCGTGCACCTTTGGCTTGTGGCAAAGTCTTCTGGTCTTTTATCTGGTTGGTGGGGCTGAACCCACACAAACCATGCGCAAGTCTATTGCAGAGACATTGTGCCACACAGAATCCACGCAGATACCACGTGAACGGGTTTGGGATTGCTTGCGACCAGTGTGATGGCAAATAACATAAAGCATAACCCAATATTTCTTTATCCTATGTTGGGTAAAATAATTCCTACCTCTTTCATTTTATATAAATTTAAAAGAGCTACCACTCTTTCTCGGTAAAGAACTGCAGAGTATTAAGGGCCTATGCTCAGTTTCAACCACACTTGATAATAAACAGTTAAATTAAGTCAAAATATGAAAAGCAGAATGTTTTACAGAGACCATGGTTGGGGGAGGGAGGAGGAAGCACAACTAGACAAGAACCATTTCACCCTTTAGTCAGTTTGTTTGTTCCATAAAAGCCTCTTTTGACCAGCTGTGAAGATAATGACCCTTAGAAAGCCCAGGCCGGAAACTAAAATCCTGAGCTTTCAAGTCAAGAATCTTTTCATGGCTACACATCAACCAGAAAAGGAACAGCAAACAGTTGTCATGATGCTGCCACGTCACCAAGAAAACAAAACAAATGTGTTTGAATTGCAACATTCTTGGCTCATTCAAAAATTTCCATTAGGTGATGTTTAAACTGGTCACACTTCTCTGCATAATTGTAAAAATGTTTGTTTGATAAATGAATTTTAAAGACACAATATCTAGTTCAATCCATCTATGAATCTATTGCACATTCAGTTTATTATAAGTAGTAATCATTAGCTTCAAAGAGGAAGCATTGTATTACAGCCACACACAAAGTCGCTTTACGGTTAATTTCGGGAATACTACCAGGTTTAAAATTCAAGGGGTCCTTTGCTCTTGCATATAATTTATGTTCATTCCAAGTTCCTTTCCACTGCTGAAAAGCTGTAAGTGTAAATAAGAGCTTTATGTCCATATATTGAAAGAGCAGCAAAATTCTCAGCAAAATTCTAACACTTGTAGAATCATTATAATTTTCAAAATAGCATTTACTTGTCACCCCTTTTGTTAGTTTTTCATCAATGGACATGTCTACACAAGAGGCCAGCATGTGGTTAAAAGTCTGATCTTTACATTATATCTTGTAAAGGGCTAAATAAAACATTTAAACCAGGGACAGAGAACCTTTTCCCTCCCAGAGGCCACTTTGAAAATTAATACCAGCTCTGGGGGACATGGCAAAATGGGGAATAGGGGTGCAGTCAGGAAGAGGATGGTCCCAATCATGGATCTATTCAATGGTTCTGTTCCCTATCATTGTGTGCATCCATTAATCTCTGCTCCCTTACCCTGAGCTCAGTCTTTCAGTGTTTGGTAGCAGCAGGAACTGGAACCAGAGGCCAGATCCAGGACCTAGAAAGGAGCCAAATGAAAATTATTTGCAGGGTGGATTTGGCTCCTGGGCCTGGACTTAGTCTGCTTGTCCAAGTGCTGATTTTCATGTGGGATTCTATCCCATGCAAAATCAGCACTAAGCAGGGATCCTAGGAATTCATTTCCTGTGGAAAAATGCAGAATAACATGAATTTCTAGTTTGACATGAAAAAAACCTGGTAAATCTTGTATATCAGAGAGAGAATACTGCAGATCTCCCAGTTTTGCTGAAGCAAAGGGACAGTCACATGATGGAGAGCCGTATATTTCCTCTTCTGGAAAGCAGCAGCTGAAGGGAGAGCCTAAGCAGAGCAGCAGAAGGCAGAGGTGGTGATGCGTCAGGCCAGGCACTGTCAGCAGAGGAGCAGGGCGGCTCAAAGGAGCTGCTACAGTGACTGAGGTACCGGAACGCACAGTCTGCTAATTTTTCCCTTCAGCCTCTGGGGCACGGCTTGAGGTTGGGGGCATGACTGACCCCATCCCTTTCCTGATGGGACAATAAAGGGAGAGACTGATGAAGCAGAGTAGTATGAAGGAGCTGCTACAGTGACTAAGGTATACAGGTACTGGGAGGAGGGGCTCAGTGGTGTGGCTTGAGGGGATAGTGTGGAGACCAAGTATTGCTTTGGGGCTGCTACCAGGAGTGCTCAGTCTTGTAATTTTTCCCTTCAGTTTTCTTGGATCATTTGGGCTCTTCTAATTCCCTTGGGCAGCAGCTCACAAAGCCTCACCTGCTGCTGAATAATGCATTGCAGAGAGGGGCAAATACTGTAAGAAGTCCCACGCCTAATGTGCAGAAGTCCCAACAGCTGACAGAGAAATCCCTAGCACTAGAATGATTTTGAAAATTAGTGGAAGCTCAAAGGCCTGCATTAGAAAGGGAGGGGTGAGGGTGCAAGCTCAAAGGGCATTTAGAACAGGGGTGGGGAACGTGCAACTTTATTTTAATAAATAATGTTATTCTAAAGTACAAACAATTACAAATACAAATAAATTGGTCTGCTTGATTTAATAAATAATGTCTATTGATCTTTATCGTTCTTTTTACAAAAAGGTCAAATGGAATTCTCTGATTTTTATCAGAGCATTCTGAATTTTTAATCATAGATTTTCAGTTTTTTTAGAATGGAAAGCTAGGATCCCTGGCAATAACTGCTGCGCTGCATGGCCACGTTAGTTTCTTTCCGTTCCCCTCACCCCTCGCGGAATCATGCAACCTTAAGGTTTCTGTCAGAGGATTCCATGCACACATTATAATTTTCACATAAGTTAAATTCACATTTAATTTACCCCATGCACACATTTAAATCTCCTGTAATACAGAACTCACATAAGTGTCAGAGCTGGATTCCCCTGTCCTGACATCTATGATGAAACTCACAGTCATTTCCCTGCCAAATGCATAAAGGCGCCTGCACAAGTTACAAAATATCACATAAGATACAAAGTAGTGTGAAATTGTGTGACTTGGGCAAGCGGCCCCTTAAGCACAGTATAGTGTCTACAGAAACTGTTTATCATGTTGGAATTAAATAAAGTGCATCAGTTTCAAATTTCTCTTGAATCTCTGTAATGCTGTTATGTTGGGACTGGAAATACTGTAAAAGAATACTTCGCTGCAAACAGAATATTAGTATATTTTTTCTTTTCTTTCTGCTTTTTCATGAAAATCCTTGTACCTATATTGTTTTAATTTGCTGAAGTAGCCTATAGGTTAATATAGAGATTCTCAACCTGGTGCTTGGGAGCACCAGAGTGCTTGAGGAATGTGTGAAAGTGCTCTCCAAGCCAGCTGTCAGTAGTGCTTTGGAGCACTTTCTCACATGTGAGGCATCAAATTGAATTAAACTGAATTGCAGAGGGGAGACTTAATCTATGTAAATTTATGCAATTCATTCATGCAAATTATGCAGTGCTCCCAAGTAGTCACATACGTCACTCCAGTGCTCATGACTGAAAAAAGGTCGAGAACCTCTGGGTTAGTACATATAACACTGTGTCATCAAGAGGAAAATCCCTGTTTGGAATCAGAGGTAAGATGTCATTAGAGTCAGGTGTAATTTGCCCACAATCTACCTGCAGGTCAAATTGCATAGGAAGGCTTATGGGCTGAGCTATTTAAGACTGTTGAAAGTTTGCTATCTATTTGAAATGCATTCCAAGAGCATGTACATAGACACACACACACACACACACACACACAATTGAAAGCAATTTTTTAAACTGAAAGCCCTCTTTAAAAGAAAGTTTCAAGACAAGCAAGTGACATTATCAAAATTGTTCAGGCTAGCAACATACACTCTAACACCACCATTTATAACACAATAATGAAAGGAACTAGTCTATAAACCTTTGCTTAACAGCAGGAGCGTCTAAGGCTCCCAAGTTCACAAGCCTGAAATATATTTATAGTCTATCGGAATTAAACAGAGGGGCGGGGGGAAAACAGGGGGAAAAAGTATAGTAGTCCTGAACATCTTAGGGTGCAGACAGATGAGTGTGGCTGGGACCGATCCCTACGTGCCCTGTGGCAAGCAATTTCAGTCACGACCCTGGGGGGCCAGTACCAAGAGTAGGGCAGATGGTCAGCCCCCTGCTGGAAAACTGTGTGATCAGACTGCTGTTGGAATTCCTGCCACAGACAGGGGCGGGCCGAGGCACCAGTCATGGAGCTGATGGAGCAGGCCGAGAGAGAGAAGCACCCATCGACTCCTGACCAGATGACAGAGTGGGCCGGAGGGTGGTGTGGAGAAACTGCCAGCAGCAGATGTGGACACGTGCAGCAGCTATGGGCACTCAACAGATGGGCAGCGTGGCACTGTGGTTGCCTGCTACCCTGTTTTAGCCTGGATTAGCCCACATGGCATCATCTGCCTTGCCCTGGACAACGTCATGAGTAGTGGCCCTGGGATGGAGCAAGTAACTCCCGGGTTAATGGTGGCTAATATGGGGTAACATCTCATTTGCTTACACCCTATGTGTCCCTCTCCTTGTCCATTCTAGAATGTAAGTCCCTTGGTGTAGGGACACCTGTCTCTAAGCATGACTGTTCAGCCACTGACACACTGTTCGAACTATATAAATAATAAAAATAAAAGAGACATCTACTTTTAATTCCAAAGTGGGATACGTTTTCATTAAATGAGTTACTTGTCCCGGGAGATATCTATTCACTTCTGTATTTCAGAGTAAAGAGAGGTCAGGGCATGGGGGAGAGAGAAAGCATTGTATGAATTACCCTTACAGTATTTCACAAGATTGTACATTTTCTATGGAAATTATCCAGCTTGATGAAAATGTCTGTATTTCAAAACCTCAAGACACTGATTTAAAAGAAAAATAGCACTCGTTTACTGTGGCTTCATCGAAAGCAGAGATGTAAGAGAACTCAAAGTGCTGAAATGTTACCCTTCTAAGAAAACTAATTATCATATTTTCACTCACAAACTTGAACCCTACTGCTAATTAATCTCTGTGGATAGGATGTGTATGAATCAAATTATAATGTAAGTCAGATTATATGGGATGCGATGTATAACATGCCCTGCCACTGAGGAGAAATGAAATGGGATGCATGCACAGGATTGACAAAAAACCCAAAGTGCTTGCTCTTCATTAGTGCACCAATCTGTACCAGCCAACTGATGACAGATTCACCCCAATGAATTGCTGCAAACCACTTTGGATTTTCCTAAATTTGCCTGTGGTCACAAATTATCTGGATGTAAGGAGAAGGGGGGGGGGGACTATTTGACTGAGCAAATCTTGATGCAGCACTTGCAGAGTTCTGTTGTGAAAACATCTTGAGGGCAATCAAGTGCCATTAGCACATGTCAATGGAGCTTCTCATGAATTACTACAAAAATTACAGTTAAGTGTGCTGCTCTTCCATCACTGTCCAAGCACTCTGACAAAACAGTTTGCATATCTGCTTAAGCATTATAGAAATTAACACCTCCCTTCCAGGTATAGTAATCAGAAGGATGACAGCAGACAATTAATTAGGTCCATCTGCATCATTGCCTTTACATAATTAATGTGCTCATTACAGATTTTAAATGATCATTTTGTGTGTACTTCTTAAAAAATTGTGTGTGCCTGTGTATGCATATAACACACATGTACAAAGGGGCTTGACGATTTTTGACTAGAAATTCATCAAATAGCTCAAGCTGTGAAGATAAAATGAATGTTTGTTGTTTTAAAAAAGAAATCAAGTTCACACATGTTTTCTCTAAGCAGATACCCATGAAGTTTCACCATGACATTTCTTTTTGTAGGAATTCATCATGTGGAAAAACTTCTCATCACATGAGATATCATGTGGCCAAGTGTAAAGGATCTTGTGAAGAGCCTATGACAGCCTTTCCTCTTCTCAGGCTTCTTTTATTTTAATTTTCTATCAAGAAATTGCCATGCAAGCTTCAGATCAAAAGCTTCAAGGCTCTGTGGTTTACACAGTCATTTTATGCAGACACTTTAGTCAGACACTTTATTCATAAAGAAGGAGAAAGAGAAAAAGAGCCACCAACATAGGACTGTGAAGTGTTACTCTAGTCTACAGCCTCAATTTGTAATGCTGTTTTCATTAGTTCAGTTCACTGACTGATCACATCCATGCTTCATTGTTATAATTTATTATAATACTTCTTCATGTGTGCACATCTGCTAAAATACTTGTATTTGCAGGCCTGTTCCATGGGCAAATGAAGCCTGCATTTTGCTCTGTCTGTATTTGTTTTTCTGCCATGAACCTGCACCTTCTTTTATAGACATTCTCTCTCTCTCTCTCTCTCTCTCTCTCTCTCTCTCTCACATACACACACACACACACACACACACACACTCGTATAAAAGCTTTCAGACAAACTGTTACAATTTTCTAATCTAACTATTGACACATTAAAAGATACCCCAGATGCCACTTCTCACCATTGCATCCCCATACTTCACACATTTAGGGTCTCAGTGCTAATAATGCTGAGCTACAGTGAGAAAAAATGTTTCACAGAATCTGACAAACTAGACGAAGTGAGTTGCAACTTTAAAACTCGAAAAGGTTGGACAAACTAGATCTTGTGCAACAGAAAGTCTTATTGCTCCAGGTAGCATTAATTTTTAAGTTTTGGTGATCACGAAAATCTGAATTCCAAATGATTTCTCATTCTTTGTTTGTAAGTCTTAAATGCCAGTTTTCCCATCCCTCTCTTGCTATTGTAATACTGGCCCATGCCTTCCATCTTTTCACTTAATGGCCTTTAAATCCTTTTTATATAATTTAACCCTTACCTTCTGCCATGGAGTTGTTTTCCATCCCCCGGTGGAAAAAAACATTCAAAATATGGTAATTCGTGGCTCTACAAGTTTGAGAATTTAGGACATTGTCACCAGCACCTCTGGGCATAACATATTCAAATTTCATCCAGATATCACTTACCGTTTGTATTCTATAACAAAAAAAGTAAAAAAATAAAGGCCTGGTGTGGAAAAATAACCCCAGCGTCAATGGAGTTTTCCTATTGGGGTGGAATTTCAACCTCAGCCAATGTATTTCAATTGGGGTGGATTTCCAACCCAGCTTAAAAGCAGCCAAATCAACATTTTTAAAGACCAATTCAGACCGCAAGATGACATGGAAGGCAAGGTCACTTTAGACTGGCAGCAGCAATGAAAATTAACCCCTTCATTGCCACGAACATCTCTCAAAGTTTCCACTAGTGTCTAATAGAACAAAGTAGCCATGAACGATTTTTCATTTGCTCACTCCATCTGCAAAGCTTCCTTTCTCACCCAGCCTCCTAGGTTTCAGTCTCTTAGTCTGTTAGATAGATTTTATCTCCCTTCCCATAGGCTCCATTTCTCCAGCAAGCCAGAAGTGCCCTCATTGTCCTCACAAACTGACCATAGAAATGGAACAAAGAAAAGCTTATGGGCCATTAGCAGGTGATTAGCAGGTGATAGCCACATCCTCAAGTCCAG
>QEPC01007433.1:2466630-2481918 GCA_003113815.1 Sphenodon punctatus | reverse complement strand
TTGTCACCAGCATGTCTGGGCATAACATACTCAAATTTCATCCAGATATCTCTTACCATTTGTCTTCTATAATAAAAAACACACACAAACAATGCCTGGGGTACAAATCACCCCAGTGTCAATTTCCTATTGGAGTGGAAATCCACCCCAATGCAGACTCTATAATGTCTGTATGTGTGTGCTTGGCATAGATTGTGTGGATACTGTAAAAAAAAGTTACATTTTATTGCACACTTTCAATCCACAGGCCAAAATCAGCTTGGGGTTGAAATCCACCCCATGACAACTCGAGTGTAGTTTTTTTCGTGACAAAAGGTAAGGGTTAAACAAAACATGGGCTAGATTCTATTGACTACAAAGGATCTAAAACCTCTACATCCACAACACATTTAAAAGATCAATGGGACAGTACCACTAATTCGTCTCTTGCACTTTCCCTATGTCAGTGGAGTTTCTATAATCAAAGGATGATTTTTTTGTCTTTTTGCTTAGTGCCTAATTCTTCATCATGTGGTAGAGGCAGGTTAAACCAATGTTCACCAAACTGTTTGCCTGTATGTCCAGGGGCATAACTAGGTGCTGGTTCTTACCTTCAAAGTCCTCCATGGTCTGGGCCCAACCTATCTGCGGCACTGCCTCACCCCAGAATCCTAGATCAGTCCCTGTGGTCCATCTGGGGCACTGTTCTTGAAGTCCCCGGAGTGTCTTGGGTGCTGATGATGGGGAGGGCGTTCTTGATGGAACTCCCTCACGGTTGCAGTCTGTTTGACCCCAGACCTCCCCTCCTTTTGACAACAATGTAAGACCTGGCTGTTCCGCCAAGCTTTTGGTGAGGGAGGTGTGTAGTGGGTGGGAGAACTGGGTTGGTGGGGTGTGTTTTATTTGGCTCACACATCTCATGGCAGATAACAACATCAATAAACCTGGCAGAAATTTTTTTAAAAAATGCCCACCGCTAACCCAAACCCCCACTCATCACCCGTCTCCCTCACCTGGAACAGCCAGGTCTTACACTGGGTGATTTCAGACGTTACGATATCACAGTGAACCACACTCAATTCCACGTGGTGGCTGTGATCGCGTAACGTCTGTTGGGGGAAATGGATGTTTCCCCCCAGATGTTACCACGGCTTGGGATTGCATTCAACACGTGAGCAGCCGAAGCGGGGGGACCGGAGGCCGCCGCGTGTCGAATGCAATCCCATGCCGGGGTGAACCCCAGCGTCTCGTCTGGTAGGGCGCCACGGCCCGGAATCACCGGCGGGATCCAGGGCCGTGGCGAATCCGGCCCGACGCGGTGGCCTCATTGGCCCCACCACCCGCCCATCTCCCCGGAGGCCGGGCAGCGGGAGCATGGAGGGGGTGGGGCCGTGCGTCTGCACATTGCGCCGCGTGGCCCCGCCCCCTCCCAGATTCCCCGCCGGGATCCCCCCGGCACTTCTGTTGCGGCGTGACGGGGTGACCCCGGTGGGGAATGAATAGGGTGATTTTGGTACGGGGCCAAAGGGCCCCATAACATCTGAAATCACCCACTGTCTACAGAAAGATGGGAGGTCTAAGGACAGGTGGACCTCCAATGGGAGGGAGTTTTGCAGCCGTGATGCAGCCACTGAGAACACCCTCCTTATAGTAGACAAGGAGGATGCTCCTGGTCGACCGCAGGGGCTGATTCAGGGTCTAGAGGGTGAGGCACTCCTGCAGATAAGTGGAGCCCAGACCATAGGTCAAAACCAACACCTTGAATTGGGCCCAGAAAACTATTGGCAGCCAGTGCAGAGAACGGAGGACTGGTGTAATGTGCTCATGATTACTCATCCCCATAAGGAGGTGAGCCGCCACATTCTGAACCAGCTGCAGTTTCTGAACCATCACCAAGGTTAGCCCCACGCAGAGTGCATTACAGTAATTCAATCTCAAGGTAATAAAAGCATGGATGATAGTGGCAAGGTCCGTGTCTGAGACATACGGCCAAAGCCATTACACCAGATGTAATTGGAGAAATGCGCCCTTTGCAACAGCTGCCACCTGGACATCCAGGCAGAGCTGTGGGTCTATGAGCACCCCTAGACTAAGGACCTGTCACACCATGGGAGGATGGACCCCATCTATGATGGGGGGGTCATCACTCCCCCAACTTTTCGCACAATCATCACCTCAGTCTTGTTGGGTTTCAACTTCAGGAAGCTCACTCTCATCCATTCCCCCACAGCTGACAAACACCAGGGTAAGCACTGAGGCTGCCAGGCCTGAATCTGATGAAAAAGAGATATACAGTTGGGTGTCATCCATTGATGACACCAGGGACGTAGCTAGAGTGGAATGGCCCCCTGCCCAAGAAGTCAAGATGGGCCCCCCCTCTTTGTGTCCCATCGGCAGACCTAGGGGTGCCGCCCGGCTCGGCAGGTCTGGGGGCACTGCTATCAAACACACAAGTCACCCAAGAAATGCAGCCAGCCTATTAAGTACCCCCACCTATAACCATTTCATTTGTGCCCCCGGGGCAGCATGAACTGATTATATGGGGGGCACAAGTGAACTGGTTATGGGGTGGGGGTTTAAAGACATTATTCCTGTTAGCAATAACTTCATTTAGAAGAGTTAGTGAAAGTGAAATAGCAGCCATAATAAATAATCTCAGAACCATATTTTCAGATTTTCCAAGTTAGAATAGATATTGCTTTACATCCTAAATTCCTACCTAAGATAGTATGAGACAGTTGTGAGAATGTGGCCTTTTTTACAAGGGCCTCTCCCATCCATGAACATGCAGATTTATGCATGTTCATGGGTGGGGGAGCCCCATGTGAACAATGCAGCATGCACGCCCATGGTGCATGGGGGTTCATGCACACACCTGCCTAACATGCATCCCCACTCACCCCCCACTCATTCCCATGCACAGAGCAACTGGGGAAAACAGCAGTTGCTCCGTGAGTGTGGATGAGTGGGGATGCATCCTGCCCAAAACCCCACACACACCTGGCGGAGCAGTGTAAAAACAGCCTGTGAGGAACCACTTGAAGAAGAACAGATGGTTGCTGCCTTGTAAACAAGGTTCTTTGAGATGGTCCTAACAGTCTCACAACACCCACCATTCCAGCCCCGCATGGAATTTTTTCCTTATAGTCCTAGTAAGGGTTGGAAGGAAATGTCATTCTGAGGGGGAGAGTGCTTTTTATACTAGAGGAGCTTGAGACCATCACATGGTCTATTATTTGAATGGGGTGAATGTTAGTAGCCATCTTGAAGAACCTTCTTTACAAGGCAACAAGCTTCTGATCACTCACATTGGTAAGAGTTGTTTGTTTGTTTACAAACAGCTTTATCTACTAGTCTGATCAGTGGCTGCTGCAGCAGCACTACTAGCAGGCAGAGCAAGGTGAGGGATGTGGGGGTGCCCTGCACCCGAGCCTCCTCTAGCCCAGCCCAACCCAGCCCAGGTGCGGGACTGCCCCCGCAGGGCCAGGCAGCAGCCCCTGGTGCCTAGAGGCCCCCGGATTTATGCCAGGTTCGCTCAATGGATGCTACGCCCCTGGATGACACCTTACGCCAAATCCTCTGACAACTGCCCCCAAAGGCTGCATATCCACATTGAACAAGAAAGGAGATAATATGGAACCTTGTGGGACTCCACACATGAGATTCCAGGGAGAAGATGAACAATTACCCAGCACCACACATTGGGTTCTCCTGGCCAGGGAAGAACGGCACCATTCCGCCTACTCTGACTCAGTCCCGCAAACGAGTCACCAACAACTCATGGTCAACGGTTTCAAATGTAGCCAAGAGATCTAATAGGATCAACAGGGTCAAACCACC
Organism: Sphenodon punctatus; assembly: GCA_003113815.1. NCBI lineage: Eukaryota > Metazoa > Chordata > Lepidosauria > Sphenodontia > Sphenodontidae > Sphenodon > Sphenodon punctatus. Next base: position 2,478,099 of record QEPC01007433.1, on the reverse strand, counting down.
CTGGTCCAACTCATGGGAGAGGTCATTGGCCAAGGCACAAGCACAATCTCACTGCCATAACCTGGATGAAAGTCAGAATGCAAGGGATCTAGGAAACAGATCCTGCCCAGATGCTCCTGAAGCTGACAAGTCACCACCCACTCAATAACCTTCCCTAAAAAGGGAAGGTTAGAGACCGGATGATAGCTGGCCAGAGCATCAATGTCAAGTGGTGGTTTTTTGAGCAGAGGCTGCACCATCGCCTCCCTGAGGCAGTCCGGAACTCTGCCCTCCTTAAGGGAGGTGTTGACTATCCTGGCCAGCAGTGGTCCTAAAGTCTCCCGGCTGACCTTAACCAGCCAGGACGGGCATGGATCCAGTTCACAATGAGTGGATCAAACAGCCCCCAGCACATCCCCCTCATCAGAGGGTGACACGCACTGAAATTGATCCCATAAAACAGGAAAAGACGGGAATTTGACTGCCTCTGGTTCACCTACTGTCAACTATGCCAAGGAGCCCCTGGTTGGGGCAGCAGGCGAGAGGAGTACATTCTATCTGCTGCACCTGTGTTCAAACCTAGTTACTTCCCTGGCCCTTTTCACACGGGTTCCCTCCCTCACAAAAGTGTGCAGGTAGGGGGTGCTCGTGTGAATGCCGTAGCTGGTCCAGGGGGGATGGGTAGGTGACCATAGGAACACCACGGGCATTGTGTGTGTGTGTGTGTGTTTGTGTGTGTGTGCACACTCCCATGCTCCACCCACCTCCACCCATCACCCACACAGGGAGCAATGGGTGCCAATGCATGGAGATGGGTGGAGGTGGGTGTGCACCCATAGGAATAGCTGCACACCCACATTCCCCCACCGCCGGCACACACCCATCCCCCCCACCATGACCCATGTGAAAATGGCCCCTATTTGTGACCAAATTTTAAGACTTCAATATAATTGTGTACTCCTAGACAACAACAACAAAAAAAAGGCATGAAAAGTATATCCAATAATGATCGGGATTGTGACTCTATCCTTCAGATGAAATGGGGTCATGAGTAGGGTTGCCACTTCTTGTGGTTTCACACGAACGCTTCCCTAAGCCAAAATGGGGAATGCTCAGGTGAAACAACAAAAAGTGGTAACCCTAGTCATGAGCCACCATTTTGGAATCTCTGCATTATTCTTATCCTTTACAGGTTTTGTTTGCTTTGCGATTCCCTAAACAAAATTCTCCCTCATCCCATCTACAATGTTGTATGCTCCCTAAGAGCCTACAGCATATAGGGAGAGGATCAGTTACTGTGCTTACATAGGTCTTGGAAGGCACTCTAGTTTATTTATTTATTTATTAAAATTTATATGCCGCCCTCTCCTGCTATAAGCATCTCGGGATGGGTAACATTTAAAAATACATAATGAAATAAAATAGATTAAAACAACACTAATAATCCCAAAGTTAAAATAACCTTATACCCATAACCCCTCCCTAGCCCAACCCACCCATCCTTTCTCCCCCAGTAAAGGCCTGGCGGAGCAGCCAGGTCTTACACTGTCTACAGAAAGAGGGAAGGTCAGCGTCCAGGCAGACCTCCAATGGGAGGGAGTTCCACAGGTGCGGTGCAACCACAGAGAATGCCCTCCTCATGGTTGACACCCAGAAAACCTGAGGGACCACAAGGGGGGTGTCCCTGGCCGACCGTAGAGGTCGATCCAGGATCTGGAGGGTGAGGCGGTCCTGCAGGTAGGTGGGACCCAGGCAGTTTAGGGTTTTAAAGGTCAACACCAACACCTTGAATTGGGCCTGAAAGATTATTGGCAGCCAGTGCAGAGAGCGGAGCACTGGACTAATGTGCTTCCTTCGGCCTGTCCCCTTCAGAAGACAGGCCACTGCATTCTGAAATCTCTGGACCAGCACCAAGGGTAGCCCTACGCAGAGTGAATTACAGTAGTCTATTCTCGAGGTAATAAAAGCATGGATGATTGTGGCCAGTCTAAGACATACAAAAATAACTCAGGCTTCTTTGGGCCTGTCCCCTGGAACATTGGGGAAAGGGGACAATGGTGCATGGGACCGAGGTGTAGGGACATTGTCGACCTCTGCCCCATGTCACCTCGCAACATCCAGGGCTCCCAACATGGACTCCTTCCATGCCATCAGGGACTGGCGGAATGCCTCAACTGTATTCTTTTCAGTACATATGTACTGTGCGTACACCTGGGCCTGCTGTTCCATGATCTGGAGCTCCTAGAATCACTCCACAAGTCTGTCCTCCACATCCTTCATGTGGATCTTGAAGCCTTTGATATATTTTTTTGTATGCCTTTTTATAATGCAAGTATTTATTTTGTTCATGGTTAATGATTTAGAAAAGGGTTGTAATGATTTAGAAAAGGGTGTTAAGAGTGAAGTGATCAAATCTGCAGATGATGCCAAGTTATTCAAAGTAGTTAAATCACGAGTAGACTGTGAGGAACTGCAATGAGATCTTATGATGCTGGGTGTCTGGGCATCTAAATGGCAAATGAGATTTAATATGGACAAGTGCAAAGTGATGCACGTAGGGAAAAATAATCCAAACTATGTGTACACAATGCTGGGTACTAAGCTAGGAGTTACCACTCAGGAAAAGGATCTGGGGGTGGTTGTGGACAATACAATGAAATCCACAGCGCAGTGCACAGCAGCAGTCAAAAAAGCAAACAGAATGTTAGGAATTATTCGGAAGGGGATAGAGAATAAAACTGAGGATGTCATAATGCCTCTATACAAATCAATGGTGCGACCGCACCTCGAATATTGTGTGCAGTTCTGGTCGCCCCATCTCAAAAAAGACATAGCTGAACTAGAAAAGGTACAGAGAAGGGCAACAAAAATGATCAAGGGCATGGAAGGGCTCCCGTATGAGGAGAGGCTTGGTAGGTTGGGGCTCTTCAGTTTGGAGAAGAGACGACTGAGAGGAGATATGATAGAGGTCTATAAAATCATGAGTGGTGTGGAACTAATAAACAAGGAGCAGTTATTTACCCTCTCAGCTAGTACTAGAACTAGGGGACACTCCATGAAACTCATGGGTGGCAAGTTTAAAACAAATAAAAGAAAATATTTTTTCACTCAGCGTATAATTGGGTTGTGGAATCTACTGCCAGAGGCTGTGGTAAGGGCCAGTACTATAGCTGAGTTTAAAAGAGGTTTGGACAAGTTTCTGGAAGATAGGTCCATTAGCAGCTATTAGCCAGACAGGATCAGGGAACATGACGGGAGCTGGGGGAAAACAACAGGGAATGGATCCCCCATTGTGACCTGTTGGGTGCTTCTCCCAAGCCACCGTGATTGGCCACTGTTGGAGACAGGATGCTGGGCTAGATGGACCATTGGTCTGACCCATTATGGCACTTCTTATGTTCTTATGTTCTTACATGTTTTAAAATGTTACTATAAAAGTTATATTCGTTACCAGCCAATTTTGACCTATCCAATCTTTTACCCCTCTGTGCTTCTTCTGCCAGGCAGTAGAATCTCATTATATATGTAGCTTGTCAGATCCTACCTGAAAGCAGCAGCACAGGTAGCGTATTCTGCTCACCGGGAGGGGCAGGGCTTGTGTCTGTGTGGGTGTGTCAGAGAGAGAGAGGGGGGGGAGCTCTCTGGTAGCGAGATGCAGTGGGTCCCTTGTATACTAGAGGAGCTCAAGACATTGATGATGGTTCCTGGGACTGGAACGACGGCCCCAGAATGTTGGTGATGGTTTGTGGGACTGGAGTGGCTGCTTCTGGATGCAGTGGAATGAAAGCCCCCTGTGACTGGAATGACGACCCCAGAACCCAGATGATGGTTCCTGGGACTGGAAAGGCTGCTTCTGGATGCAGTGGAATGACAGCCCACCTGTGACTGGAATGACGGCCCCAGAACCTTGAAGATGGTTCTTGGTCTGGAATGGCAGCTTCTATCAGGTTGCAGAGAGCATCCCAGGTGGAGCAGACAGGGCATGTTTCTTTGTGGGTGTGCCAGAGAAAGAGAGAGGGTCTCTGGCAGCAGGCAGTGGCGGGTGGCATCAGGTGTTCACTCTTGCAGAGAGATCGCCCCACAGTTGGCCGCCTTGGGAAGATGTGGTGATATATGATACTTGAATAGGTTACGCTTACTGTTGGTGGTAGTCATTTAGAAGCCCCCGAGTGGTGGAGTATCAGAGCCTTGGGAAGCCCCCGACTAATTGCCCCATGGAGAGAAGGGCATAGGAGGAAGAAAGAATTAGTGCATGATTGGGCACACTTCATTCAGTCATTGCAATAGGTGGTAGCTGGTGCAGAGAGGCACACAGGCAAGCACATAATTACGTTGTGTATTATTTCCATCTCATTCTGGTGGGTTTGCTCCAGGATGTGGACATTGAGCATGAGCTCAGATGAGCTCTCTCTCTGGTCCTGGCAGGTGACAGCTTGAACTGGATACCCACCTCTCTCTCCCCACCCCCTCTCTCTCTGTCTCTCATTCTAGCAGCGGGGAGCCTCTCTGTCTCTCTCTCATGTTCTTGCGGTGCCTCTCTGCCTCTGGTCATGGGCGGGAGCGTGTCCCCATCTTTCTCCCTCATTCTATTAGTGGGGAGCCTCTTTCTCCCCCCCCCCACCAAGTGTACCCCTGCCCTCAATTTGGGTCCATGGCCAGGTCAGGGAAACCCAGCGGTGGCAGGTTGACCTTCAGGAACAGGAGCTCCTCTACCAACTCAGTGCCCAGTCTCGAACCGTGGGGACTCATGATGTCCCCTGCCGCCAAAAACACCAATTCTCTAGGCACGCTGGTTGGTGGGCAGGACACTAGTTCCTGTGCCACCCTGGTCAGGGCCTGTCATATTTTCCTCTTCTCTGCCCAGTACAGAAGGGGATTGCTGCTGAGATCCACCACCGACTCCTCAAGGTATTTCATCACAGCCTGCTCCGAAATGTCAGGATCCTGCTCTCTCTACCTGCTGCTGATGCCAACCTCCTTCCCAATTGCATATGCCCATGCTGCCTGCCCTGGGGTGGTCCACTTGGGGAGGCTGATGGCCAAGGAGCTGCTGCTGCTAATCCTACTCCTGGGAGTGCTCTGCATCTCTGCCTTCCTGCTGCTGCTTTGCCCCTCCTGGCTGCCTTGCTACTGCTGCTGCTATATGACCCTCTTGACTGCCCACACCCTCTCCATCAGAGCATGCTTCCTCAGGGTGAAGTCTGCCATGCGAGCTCCACGGTCACCTTCACCCTGGGGTCCTCCATGGTGGAGAGTACGTGAACCTCCTTGTATATAACAGGGTCAAACTGCCTGGTCAGCTCAGCCCTTCCTTCAACTTTTGTACCAGGGGCCTCTGATACAAGCTGCCGCTCCACCTCCCCCCACCCTGGCTTGGTCCCTCAGGAAACCTTCCATCCTCCTGATGAGACTTCGGACCAGGGGGGTTACTTGTCTCAGGGTGGTCATCGCCACACTCAGGCTCTCCGTCATGTCCTTAAAGTGCTTAAGGATGTGCACAGCCTGGGCCATCATTGTCCACTCCTCCCACCCTAGTGACCTTTCCACCCCAGTCTCCACCTCTGAGGCTACTTTGTGCAGGACCCGCCTCTGCTCCACCAGATGCTCCATCATGCTAGAGGTGGAGTTCCACCCGGTGCTGACATCCTGCACGTGGCAGTGCTCCTGCGCCCCCAGCTCCACCTGCTTCTCCCTCAAGAGGTGACCACCCTTCATGCTCCTGTTAAAGTATCCTTTAATCTTCCTGTCCTTCTCGATTAACATGGTAAGGGGGCTTCTGCTGGGCTCTTCTGCCTTCTCCCCCAGGCCCAGGGCATCCCTCACCACCAGGTGAAGGGTGTGGGTAGTACAGGGGGATGTTCTGGAACCCGTGTTCCAGCACTACCTTCTTCATGTTCGCAGCATTATCGGTTACCACAAATCCCCTGGCAAATGGGGCTTCTTTCCCTTAGCCACCCCTCCACCATGGTGTCCAAGGCTCCACTTATGTTGATGGCAGTGTGACTCTCTCCAAAGACCTGGCATGAAGCAGGGCCCACCTGTACCCGGTCCCTTGCCCCTGCCACCTGCTGCTCCTCCTCCTGCCACCTGCAGCTGCCACCAGTGAGCAGTCAGGGCCAGGTAGCATGTTGTGCATTTTGGCTGCTCCAAATGTCTGTGGTGAAATGCACAACTGCTCCACCTGCCCTGGCCAGTTGCTCCCTCACCCGCTCCTTGGCTGCCTAGTACAGGGAGGGCACCACCTGCCTGCTGAAGGTGGTTCATGAGGGAAGCTGGTACTGGGGTGCCAGCAATGCCAACAGTCAGCGGAATCCCTGGTCCTCAACAATTCTAAATGTCTGATGATCCAGGGAAATCATCTCCCCCACCCGCCTGGTGATCTTGATTGCTGCTGGATGATGCACTCCTCCACACCGGAACTGCCCAAACCCCAGATCCTCCATTGTGACCTGACATAACTGATGCTGACAGGGAGTTCGAGATGGGACCTGCTGCTGCTGTCCTTCCTTCCCCTTGCCATGAGCAGAGGAGGAAGGTCTGCTACTGCTCATGCTTTCTGCAGCAGCGAACCCACTCCTGTCCACACTCCTATGCCAGGTCCTCACGTTGGAATTCATGCAATTGTTACTGAGATTGCCCCTCCTATTCCCATGGCACACTACCTTCCCACAGTGAAGTGATCCCACACAGGCCCCCTGGGGCATCCTCCTGAACCCCTTGTGCCACTGCTGGGGGCCGTTGCTGTGGCCACATGGGGATCATCATCAACAGGAGTCTCCTCCACCTCCTCCTTGCTCCCCTCATTACTACTCAGCTCCATGACACCACCCATGCTGAAGCTGCTGCTGCTACCACCTTGCAGCATGGGAGAAGAGGATGCCCTGCTGCTACTTGCTGAAGCTGGGCTACTGCTGCCAAGGTGGGGAAGGATGCCCTCAAATACATCCTCCCCCAAATCCTCAAAATCCCTGGGGGTGGGGAGGGTGCCAGAGGGAGAAGCCTGTCCAGAAGAGGTGGTCACCCCTGCGCCACTCCCATAAACAGCACCCACATCATCATCATTGCTGCGGCTCCCATATTATCTGCTGCTTCCCCCAGTGAAAAATCACTGCTGGCAGTGCCAGCTGCTGCTGGTGCTTCAGGAGGGGGTGTGTGTGTAGTGCAAGCACCACAGTTCTATAAACGCAACCTGACAAGCAGAGAGCTATCTCAGAACAGAGAGAAAGAACCTGGCTCTCCCATTATAAAGGGTTGCAGTGCTCTCCCCCAGACCCCCCCCCCCAATTGGTTTTGGGAGGCAGCAGGCATTGAGTAATCACAGAGTACCATGAGACTGTTGGGGTCTGATTGCGCTACTCATTGGCCAGCGATACATGCATCAGATACTGTGGAGCTGCTCGCCCCTCCCAACACAGGCACAGTTCAAGAGTTCAAGCCTCTTTAGGGCTCTGAGATATCTGCTCCCTCCTCCCCTTTTTATTTCCATCCAAAACAAAACCACAACTGTGTCACTGGTAACAACGATAACGACATTGTCATTTTTGTTATTGTTGTTGTTATTCTTGATTGTTGTTTTTGTTATTGCAATAACAAAAACTAAAATGACAATTGTTGTTATTGTTACTATAATAAAGAAAATGACATGCACACCCCATATGGCAGGGCTCACCTCGACATGAGGAGCCACATCAGGAATCTTTTAGCGAAGACATGGACTTTGCTCCTTTCTATTGCTGGATCCATTAGCAAGGGCAGAATATTGCCCTTAACTATTAACGAGTAATTAGTGCATTATTGAACAGGAATAAATAGACAGCAATTAAACAATAAGTATTAATGACTTATTTATTAACATATTAATAGTTGGCCTGAGAGTAATAAATGCAAATTAGTGTGAAGTGCTATCAAAAATTGTGTCGATAATAGACCCTCAAGTCATCTTGTGTGTTTAAGATAATTACAAATATATTTTCCTTTCAAAAAACTACTGCCGGGTAATTTTTTATGGTTTGCTATAATATCATTTTAGAATTAGAAATTAGCCCGAATCTCATTAAAATACATTTTGCAGTGCATCAGATGTCATTTCAAGTTTAGGCTTCATGGTACGAGGTTCTTCAGATTGTTTTAAGAACTCTCTGTGTCCAAACTATCTGTGTTTTTAGTTGCAGATCATTAAGACAAAGTCTTAATATATCCTTCTTGACAAGCTGGTAAAATATGGGCTAGATGATACTACTGTTTGGTGAATTTACAGCTGGTTGAAGAACTGTACACAAAGGGTGATTTCAGATGTGACGGGGCGCCTATTTACCCCGTCACGGAATCACCTTTCTGATTCCCGGATGGAATCAGAACGACCCGTCAACAGATGAGCCGGCTGATTCCATCAGGGAATCTGGGGAGGGGCTGTGTGGCGCAACATGCGGCCACACAGCCCTGCCCCCCCATGCTCTCCCAATAGCCCGCCCTCTTGGAGATGGGCGGATTCCGTCCCGGGATCTGGGCCACGGCCCGGAATCGGCAGCAGTAACAGACATTACCATCCGCCGATTCTGGGTCATGGTTCAATTAACCATGCTTTCGGGGATGGTGTCCAGACCATCCTCAAAAGCGTGATTATTTTGCTCACCACCGGTGGTTCACCGTGGTGAACATCTGGCAGCGAGCAACCAGACGTTATGGGACCATCCGCCACCACAGGGGATTGTCCGTGGTTGACCGTGCTCTCGTAACGTCTGAAAATACCCAAAGAGTACTCATAAATGGCTCCCCATCAATCTGGAGGGAGGCATCGAGTGGGGTGCCTCAGGGCTCGGTCCTGGGCCCTGTACTGTTCAACAACTTTATTAATGGCTTGGATGAAGGAGTAGAGGGGATGCTTATCAGATTTGCAGATGACACAAAACTGGGAGGGATAGCTAACACCTAAGAATACAGAAACAAGATTCAAAATTATCTAGACAGGATGGAAAGTTGGGCAAAAATTAACAAAATGAAATTAAACAGAGATAAATGCAACGTTCTGCATTTAGGTAAGCAAAATCAAATGCACAAATATAGGATGGGTGATACCTGACTTGGCAACCGTACATGTGAAAAGGATCTAGGGATTGCAGTTGATCACAAGCTGAACATGAGTCAACAGTGCGATGTAGTTGCTAAAAAGGATAATGAAATTTTAGGCTGCATTAACAGAAGCATAGTGTCCAGGTCATGAGAAGTAATAGTTCCACTCTATTCCACACTGGTCAGACCTCATCTGGAGTACTGTGTTCATTTCTAGGCACTGCATTTTAAGAAAGACATTGACAAATTGGAATGGGTTCAGAGGAGAGCGACAAAGATGGTTAGGGGTCCTATGAGGAAAGGTTGAAGGAGCTGGGTATGTTTAGCCTGGAGAAGAGAAGACTAAGGGGAAACATGATAGCCATCTTCAAATATCAGAAGGGCTGCCACACAGCAGATGGAGCAGCCTTGTTCTCTGTTGTTCCTGAGGGCAAGACTAATTGTCCTCCTGAGGACAAGACTAACAAGGAAGCAGATTTTGACTAAAATTAGGAAGAACTTCCTAACGGTAAGAACTGTTCAACAGTGGAGCAGATTGCCTACAGCAGTGGTGGGCTCTACTTCACTGAAGGTTTTCAAAGAGAGGCTCGATAGCTATCTGTCAGGGATGCTGTAGCTGTGGATTTCTCTCATTAAGCAGCAGGTTGGACTAGATGACCTCTGAGGACACTTTGAACTCTAAGATTCGATTATTCTATGCCATATTAATACATTTTCTTCATCCCATTTTTCCTCCTTGGCAGAGTTATTATTTTTCTTTTTCTTAATGAAAGTTTAATCTCTGAATAGTGACAAGATCTTCAACAAGTAGGACCAAACAGGCACACTGGGTGTTAATAAACATGATGACCGAGTCCCGCCATCATGACCTGGTCTGTGTTGGGGAACCACCGCCAACATGGTCCAGACCAGGTTGGGCTGCCAACCAAACGTGCTGGTGGCCGAGCTGCTGGGGAGGGCAGGGATCCGCACAATAGAGTTGCCACCTAACACTTCCATTTTGGCCTATGGGAGTGTCAGGTAAAAAACCACCACCCGTGGCAACCCTACTGCACAAACGTAGCCAGCCAGCCTGTCCTGCCACCACACTGTGGCCAGTGCCCCACCCATGACAGGCAGTCATGGTGGCTAGTCATGGCATATCCGATCTGACCCGGCAGATCATAACAAATATTATAGCCCACCTTGGCACAATCAGGCGAACCTTTTTCTGGGCTGTGAACCTGGAGGTTTCCAGGATTACAGCCCGGGCCAAACCTGGGCCAACATCTGGAAGCACCTGCACAAATGTGAAGGTGAGGTCTGGAGCAAAGCGTGACAGAGCAGTCCAAAGCAGCCGGCCACTATGTTTGTCAACACCTGTTGCATAAGGGCCAGATTTGACATCCTAAGTACATGCTCATACATGGTTATGTGTTACTCCATGAATGACTCTATTGGTGTCAATAAGGTTCTAATCAGCATGAGTAAGTGTGTCCAAATCCGGACATAGGAGACCAAAAACAATCCAGTCACTGCAACCCCAAAATAATCACTGTTTAGGAAAGCACTTAAGCCTATTCTTAAAGCTCAACAGTTGCTTAGTCCTTTCCTGAATCAAGACCTACATTTTCTCTGGAGGAGAAAACATTAGCTGTCACAGAGTCATGAACTGTATTTAACTTGTATGGGAAACTTGATTACAGAACACTACCTAATTCGTAGCACTTTAAGTTGACTCAGCAAAATTGCTTAATCAGTTTCTGATTAAGTATAGGGTTGATAATGCATTCTAAAGTTTTTATCTCGTTCTTTGATTTATTCCTAAGCTTAACTGGAAGTGTATATATGGTCTGTAAGTAATTAGTGTTTGAACTGATGTTGGATGTATGTTAGTTGCAATGGTCTGATAAAACTTAAAGAAACAAGTTGACTCAGCCACCACAAGAAACAACCCATTCTTAATACACAATAATGACCTTCTTGTACCCAGGTGGAGATTAGGGATGGGCGAACAGATCGCGGTTCGGGTTCGGCCGTTCGGTTCGGTTGCGTTTGGTTCATCCGTTCGGTTCGTCCGTTCAGTTCGGCTGTGTTCGCTTCGTCCATTCGGTTCAGCAGTTCGGTTAGTTCACCGAGTTCGGGTTCGGCCGTTCAGTTCGAGTTCGGCTGTTCAGGAAATGTTTTGTTATATGGGTGTTTTTGTTGTTTTTTATATGGTTTTTTTGTTTTTTATTTGGTTTTATATGGGTTGTTTTTGTTTTTTATTTGTTTTTTTGTTTTTATATGGGGTTTTTTTATTTAATTTTTTTAATCTAATATTATATATATATATCTACACTAAATCTAACTGCTATTAACTATTCTAAATGCTATGAACTAAATGGATTATCTAATAAGTATACAGGCCTACTCCTACAAACACTAAAACTAAATCACTAA
>QEPC01007433.1:2453634-2466429 GCA_003113815.1 Sphenodon punctatus | reverse complement strand
TTTCATTTCTTGCAAGCCTCTCCACCCCTGGTGCCTGGAAGTCTGCTCCTCAGTGACTAGTACTACCCCTCCCTGTCACGTTTGACCTTACAGTGAACCTTTTTTTGCCACCTGAATGCGATCCGAACTGACAGAACTGTTCGGCCATTTCGCCGTTCGGTGTTCGGTTCTGTTAGGTATGTTCACGTTTGGGTTTGTGTTCGCGTTCGGTAGTCCAAACAGGCCGAGTTCGGGCTGAACACCGAACTTCCAAACCATGTTTGCCCATCCCTAGTGGAGATCCATTCACTTCTGTGAAGAATCCCTACTTGGATAGGTCAGATTGCTGGACAAGAACGAATACTGTTTTGTTTACAGTGCTGCCCTAGCAGCACACCACAACACATCCTTCTTCAGCATCTTTAGCTAGGGCATCTTCTTTACAGCTGTCCTTATCAAATACAATGCAATGAAAATTAGCTTTATAACAAACACACACATTGAAATCGGTTACCTTGGTCTTGAAGGTTTAATCGCCTTTCCTTCCCCAACACATTTCAAATTGTTACATAAATGTGATTGTGGCCTTGTAATCAGAATACCTGGAAATATTATCCTTTCGCTGCTAATGAGGGTCCTACGGCACAAATTTATTAAAGGTATACTTTTCCATGGGATAATAATTGGGTCGATAATATTAAACTCATAGTCTCATTATTTAATTGCAAGGGCAGACTTCTGAAATGTATTTTAATGAAAAACACTACATCCTGACCTAATCATATCAACCTTATGCTATCTAATTAAGGATGCAAAAAATCATTAGAGTTGCAAAATATTAGTTCCAGTTCCATCAGGCTTGCTGGCTGCCCCTTCATGAATATATATATATATTTTTATTCTATGATAAATAGTTAATGAGGTAAAAATGACAAAATTTGCATGTAGGCAAATTAGTTTAATAGAGTGATGTCTTCTTTGACTACAGAAAGTGACCTTTTTCCTATCAAAAAGATGGTTAAAAATACTTTGGCTGTCTTTTCGCAAAAGACAAATTGCTGTCGGAACAATATAAAAATTATAAAATGCAATAACCTTAAATTCTCATCATACTGTAAATGTGTCCTCTGCAGCTGCATTTATCAATTTAATAAAAGGAAATTAAACATATTATAAAATATCCATTTATAGGGCAATTTTTAATCCAGGGAATAAAAAATGAGACGCATGTAGCTAAGACCAAGAAAATACAGCAAAGGACTCAGGCTCATTTTTTCCCCCAGAGGTTTGGCTGAATACTTGTTTTGATACTGTTAATACATATGTGTATATAAGAACAAATTAGCATTCTTGCTCTTTCGTTAATTTAATATCTAAATCAAATACTAACCCATCAATAATGTCAGTTATAAGGCCTACTTGTGCATCTTCTATACTGACCTCTTTGAACAACTAAAGAAAAAGATAACTACCTTATACATATTGATGACAGGCAAGAGATGTCTACATACACAAAGCCAAGGATCTTATGCAAGAAAAGGCCATGAATCTACAATGGTATTTGTGTTGATGGATCTATGGGTCCCATCTGGGGTCCCACTGACCTCAAGTAAGCATAATTGCTTGCCTGTGTACATCTTACTGCAAAATTGGAGTCACTAAAAGTGAACAGCATATTTCTAGAATTTTCTAAACAGCATATTACTAGGATTTTCTAGTGAACAATATACTTCTATCAGAAAATGCCCTTGTTATAAGTAGGCTTCCCAAAGTTCTACCAGCATTTTAGTATTATTTTGTAAATCTACCTACCTATAAGTAAGCCTACCTACTTGCCACAGGCTTGCTACCAACGATCAACCTATTTACCAACGTATTTGTATTATATTGTGAGTCTACCTATTTACCAACATTTTGTATCATTCCCAGTTATTAAAATAGTATAATTAACAAACACAACAAAACAATGGTCTCTACCTAAAGAGGTGTTGGTGACGGTGTATGACAAGAGTTAATGTTTTCTCAGTTACGTTAATTGCTGTGTCAAGGCATAGCTTTTTACTTTCAAATTGTGTTCATTCTAACCTACAATTCTAGCATTTTCCTCTCTTTGTTATGCCCATGTTTCCTTTGCTTTCCTCTTGACGGCTCCATCTTTTCTCCCATCATTTGAAACTGTTCCTCAAATCGCAGTCACAAACGGACTGATTTCTTTTAGGCCCTTTTTACATGGACGCTGCCGCGGGCCTGGTGGGTGGAGGTGGGTGGGTAGTGTCCATGTAAAAACGGCCATAGTCATCGTTAAAATCAGTGGGACTCCATAAGGTTTGTTTGCTTATCCTAAAATTTCACATGCAGGACCATGGCCTTTAAGAAGATTTCAAGAAGGCTGGTAAAATACAGGGATCGTGCTTTGGAAAGTAGTGCAAACTCTGGGATTATGATGCCATGTGGTGCGGGAGCCTGTGCCTAATTAAGATCGGGGTCATATAGGACCCTCTGTGCCACTGAACATGTAAAATGCTACACCCACAAGCAAAATTTCTAATAAATATTATTTATATTTAAATGTGTATATTATATTTCCTTCATATTTTCATATTAAATGTATCCCCCTATAATTATTTATGAAAAGTTGGATACTATCAATTTCTTCTACTCTGGCCCTTTTCACACAGACACACTAACACCGATAAAATGGGTGTTACATTTTATTATACATGTTACAGGGCATCCAGAGGGCAAGACTGCAGCCCTGCAACATGGGCCCTTTTCACACGAGATGCCTCCACCCAGTTTTGCTGGGTGGAGATGGGTGGAGGCATCTGTATGAAGACTGCGGGCGGTGGGTGGGTTGCATTTTGCTGGGTGGAGGTGTCTGTGTGAACACCGCGGCAGTGGGTGTAAGTGTGTGTATGCTCTCACACAACGCACATCTCCACCCACCACCCACCCATGGAGCAACAGACTCTCCATGAGCGGGTGGTGGCTGGCGATGGGTGTTGCGTGGGAACACGCACACACCTACACCCACCACCCACAGTGTTCACACAGACACCTCCGCCCATCTCCACCAGGTGAAATGCATCCCACTCACCGCCCGCGCGGTCTTCACACAGATGCCTCCACCCATCTCCACCCAGCAAAACTGGGTGGAGGCATCTCGTGTGAAAAGGGCCCATGTTGCAGGGCTACAGTGTTGCCCTGTACCATGTATAATAAAATGTAGCACCCATTTTATCGGTGTTAGATTGTCTGTGTGAAAAGGGCCTGTATCAGATTTGTAAATGTAGCCCTTCTTTATTCTTTAACTCTTGTTGTCTCTCTCCTTGCCCTTGCTTTCCTTCCCCCTTTCTGTCCTGTTGCATAAAACAACATGTTGAACAATACCACTTTTATCACAGTTGGCCATTAAAAACAGAAACAGGCCTTTAGAGTTGCCTAATCTGGCACATTTTCCATATGGCATTAGTTGGCTAGGTCTGTGAAACAAGGTCCGTTATACACTGTTTGGCCCCATTGTTCATGCATCAGAATGGACAGAAAGCAAACCAAACAATACCCACTCTCTTTGCTTTGACTCCATGGATAGCATTTTAAATGTGCACTTACTATTTTGAGCTGAAAAAGAAAATGAATACTATCAGTTTAAAATGTGGGAATGACCTAGTCAGATTGCTGTGGTTTGCAGTTTTATAGCTTAAACTTCTTCCCCTCCTACAAATTAGGTTAAGTACTCAGCACTTCAGAAAAGGCTAAGCTTACTGAGTGTCTGCTTTTTCATTCAATTGGCACATTCACCTTTTTATTTTCCCTTTCAGGGTCCAAACTGTCATCACGAAAGAAACTGGGAAATAATTACCACTGCAGCAGATGTTTATAGCAGTGACAAGTGAGGCTATATATTTATATAAAGTGCTGATCACTCAGATGCAGCTTTGGAGATTTGCAAATATTGCAGACCCTGGTTTGAAAACCTTAGTTTCAATATTTTTTTTTTGTTTTATTAAGCAAAGCCAAAAGAGAATCCTCACCCATCTTTGCACATCATGACCTAGCTGAGTAGGCTCTTTTATTTGCTTAACTGTCTAGTTTGAAAACAATGCAATGGACAATCTGCAAAGGTAAGACCATTTCAACCATTGGTTTAAAGAGGTTTGCTAATATGTAAATCTGTGCCTGGTTGATCAGCACTGAAACTGAATAGCAAATAGCTCTTCAGAATGTTAATGAGGACTGCTCAGGGTTAAAAGCGCAAGAAAAAAATGACCCACATACACATTTTTTAATGTATAACAGAAGTGTCTGAAATTTAATAACTTGCCTGGTGAAAGACTTTTTTGCACCACTTATTCAGAAGTTAAAAACCAAGAAGAGGTCTTATAAAAGCAGGTCACATCCCCTGTGGATGGGAGAAACTTTCCACAAGAATTCCTTCATGGAGTTTCTCCCCATTATTTCTCTCATAAAGCATGGCTTGCCTGTTGGCATAATAAAGTGCAGTGGTTTGCCCCAGATCTGGGAGAATTTCAAGACACCTGGGCAGATCATGGAAGGATGCTAACGCCAACCGTGAAACTGCTACTAATCTCCTTATTGTGGATTCCTTAAGGCTTGGGTTTTAAAAATAATACCTTAATTAAACCACTGCAACTCTTAGGCATGGGCTATATGAATCACTTTTGGCTAACCAGCTTTTTATAGGCCTATATCTAAGTCAACAGGAGAACCATTATTTTTTGCCAGTGCAACAGATGCTTCGTTCAGAGTTTCTCTGCTACCCACCTTTCGTCTTTCACCATTAATTCCTCTCCACTGCTCAGCCTTCTTCATTATGTAGCTCAGTTCCTGGTTGGAAATCTCTAGGTCAAGTGGAATGAAGAATGTGGCTTCATCACTGTGGATGCGTTCGAACACGTCCAACAACCAGCCTTCACTATGTAGTCTATGAACAAATAACCATTCACAACTGCTTCAAGTAATGATTAAATGCAAATAAACATATTTACAAATACACTTTTTCTTCTTCAAAATCTTCAAAATCTTTATTTGCCTAACTAAAAGTTATTGGCAATACATAAAACAAGGAATAAAAATACTCATAATTGAATACATCCAATCAAAGACATTTAAAACAAAGATAAACCATTAGCATTCCCCAACCAGCTCATCCCCTGCCATATAAATCAGGAGCAACCTCACCGGCATAGCAAAAACTTCCCTAATATCTTACTCTCACTGATCTTGTTCCTCGCCCAGGTTCTTCCAGCGTCTCTCGTACATAACGAAATTGGCAAAAGCTGCCACTGCCAAAATTAGATCAGATGTCCTATATTCCAGATATAATTTATACGGTTCTACCCAGGGGAACCTTCCCTGGCATCGCTCAAGGAGCAGAAGAAGCTTCCCTCTAAGCCCTGCGTACTTAGGGCAAACAAGAAGGATATGGGTGACCGTGTCCAGCTCAGACAAAGAGCAGGACAAACATCGTCTTTCTTGCAGTGCCAACCCCTTATATAGCCCAGACAGAATAGCTGAGGGGAATACACCACAACGCAATCGTGTAAAGGCTCGCCTCAGGTTAAAGTTGGGCCAGGCTAGTAAACAATGTGAATCCTGTAAAGGCCTGGGAGGGGGTCTATGTGAAGGATTTACCTTTTGGCGGGAGAGCAAATCAGAGCTGATTTGGATTTGCTGGTTCACTATCCTTTGTTTTATCAGGGCCATAGCTTGTTTAAGACCCAAGGAAAGCAGGCAACCTGGGGAAAACCCAAGTCTCCCGACAACCACCTCCAGAATGACCAGCCATGATGACAACAACCCCTCATCCCTAGCTCTACCCAGAAGGGAGTCATCTCCTCGAGGGAGAAGCACCACCCTGAGCCAGTAGCGGACGAGGGCTTGAAGGGTAAAAACCCTTATAGGGAGGCAACCTGGCTCGGCTCGGAGGAGAACGTGTGGCGTTCCTTTGGGTACCCCCAAAATGGCCCTCAAGAACCCATTCTGAACCACTTCCAGCTGTCCCAAGAAGTCCCCTCCCCAAACAGGGAAACAACAGCCGGAGCGCGGGCAGCAACAGCTGCCCCCCCCACCAAAATAGAATCCACAGATTACCCTTTGCTGTTTGTAGAGCCTTGTTTTTGGCCTTGAGCCAGTGGTCCCGCCAGCGAGGAGAGTTAGAAAAGGTCACCCCCAGATATTGGAACTTATCCACCTGGGCAATTGAATGGCCCCCAAGGTGCCAGTTATGAACCTCACTATGCTTTCTTTGACCTATGATCAAACCTTTGTCTTGTCGTAATTAACCTCCAAACCCTCCTTACGACAATAATCCTCTGTCCTCTGCATAGTCCAACGGAGGCCCACTGGGGATCGGGCGATAAAGGCAGTGTCATCCGCATAAAGTAAGGCTGGCACCTCTCTATTCCCAATTTGTGGGGGATGGCTCTCAACTCCAGCCAAATAAGAGGGGAAATCATTTAGAAAGATATTAAACAGGGTGGGTTCTAAAAGGCAACCCTGCCTCACCCCTCTATTCACCTTCACTTTCCGTGTCAAAGCACCAGTCCTTGTGAACTTCACCTGCAAGGTGTTATTCTCATGAAGGCGTATTATCAAGAGGAGGAGTCTTGGCTCCATCCGCAGAGCTTGTAACTTAGCCCACAACTGGGCCCTGCAGATGGGGTCGAAAGCCATCGTCAAGTCTATAAAACACAGGTAGAGCCTCAAGTCCTGGCTAAGCGTCTTCCTCGCTAAATAAGCAAGTACCAGGGCATGTCCACCATAGAGCGGCCCCTTTGGAACCCAGCCTGCTTATTGTTTTCCAGCCAACCCTGCAACCTTATCAGAAGGAGTCTAGTATAGAATTTGCCTATAGTACTAAGCAGGCTGATTGGCCGATAGTTCCCTGGGTCCCGTGGGTCGCCCTTCTTAAAAATGGGGACCACTACACTATTGACCCATGATCTAGGGATCTT
Organism: Sphenodon punctatus; assembly: GCA_003113815.1. Classification (NCBI taxonomy): domain Eukaryota; kingdom Metazoa; phylum Chordata; class Lepidosauria; order Sphenodontia; family Sphenodontidae; genus Sphenodon; species Sphenodon punctatus. The sequence continues at coordinate 2,459,473 of QEPC01007433.1, read as the reverse complement.
ACCTGTGGCATTTATATAGGTGAAGACTGGCACTAAAAGACCTGCCCACCACTCTGGGGCCTCCTTCAGATGTTCCGCCATTATTTGGTCTACCCCGGGCGCCTTCCCACGTTTACATTGGGAGATCAGATCCAAAATTTCCTCCTCAGTAACAGCTGGCCAGTGAGGGATGGAATCAAATTCCTCCACAAGGGGACTTCCCAGAGATATAGCCCCTGGCGAATAAATCTCCTCATAGAACCTCTCCCATATCACTGGGGGCAAAGCCACTGAGACCATAACATCCTCCCCTGCTTGCATCTCGCGGATGCAGCCCCAAAATTAGGTTGAGTTCCCACTCCTTGCAGCCCTTTCTAGCCTAAACCACTGCTGCTTTTGGAATCTCAGACGCTAGAAAAAATTAAGCGTCGATAACATGTCCTGGTTTCCAAAAAGGCCATTCTAGTTAACCTTGAGGGGTGACGTTTCAGTTGGTATGCAGCCCGCCTGAAATGTGCGTGAATGGCGAGGCATTCACCATCAAACCAACCCCCACGATTTACCCTCTGAGGGTGGGGGGCAGGCTTCCTAGTACTTGAGGATTGTTTAAACAGGGACACTACCTGGTCAAGACCCTGATCCCCGTCCTGCACCCCAGTTTTAATTGAGTGATATAGCCCTACCATAACCTGATCCTCCAAAGTGGACCGGAAAATTTGGGCCACTCTGTTTGTCCAACGAACTCTTTTATATTCCAAGTTCTGATCCAATAAGTAAGCCTCCTCTCTCCCCCTCTGATCCACCTGACTCTGAGAGTCCTTCCAAGATAGCTGAAGGGGGAAATGGGCTGTCTCCACACCGGGTAATATAATTAAATTTTGTGCCCTTAAAAAAAGGGAAGGTGAAACCAGAAAAAAATCAATGGTGCTGGATCCCTGCTGTGAATGAAAAGTAAAACAGCCATCCCAATCCCCCTCTAACCTACCGTTCACTATAACTAAACACAACTCATCCACCAGCGCCTTCATATGTTTGGCATTAGCATTTGTCACTTTGTCCTGGGCCCTACGAGAGGGAGGTGGGACATACCTTAAAGAGGTCCCCTCCTGACCCGGCCCTTGCCACTGACCCACTCTAGAATTAAAGTCCCCCCCCCCCCATAGCAAAAAGAGCCATTGGGTATAGCCATTGTGCAATTTTAACTCTACCAATAATCTCTTCCCAAATATCTGCACAAAAATAGGGGGAAGCAGGCGGGGGTATATAAACATTACCCAACAATACTTACGTACTGGTAGGGAATGTACAATGAAACAAAGCAAAATATGTTTGAAAACTATTTATTAATTTTATATCCACATTGGAAGAGTTTGGGGATAAAAGCGCCAACCCTCCACTTGGGCGACCCGGGACTCCAGATGAAATGGCCCCCACTGATATGACTGTATACCCCGTCAACTTAATATCTTCCAACACCCAGGTTTCCTGTAAAAGGCAACAGCCCCAAGAACTCAACAACTGGAAAAATTCTGTATCCTGAAGACGAGCCCGCCAACAGGACACGTTCCAGGATGCTAATTTAAAAACAGGGTACTGTAGCTGTCATGACCCCACACCTGGATCGACAGTTTCCAAAACACTATCCGCCAATTTAATTAATTCTGTGACCCCCATCTCTGGGCAAACTCTCGAGTGGCAAACACCCAAGGTGTTTAAAGAGTCCCTCCCTGACGGGACCAAACCCCCTGGGGGCATTGATAGCAATTTGGGGAAAGATGGTTCCTCCAAACTAACTGGAGCCCACGAGCTGCCCTCCATTTGGACCCTCGAGAAAAGGGCCCCACACACCTCCTTCTCAACTCCAACCTCAGGAGAAGGACAGCACGCCAACTCCTGAGCTACAGTTTTACCTACCTGCTCACTTGAGTCCACACCTGTAATCCCCAAGGAATTAGTAGTTCGTGAACTACAGGGAGATAGGGCTCTATGCCTAAAAGCTGCAGCGTGGACTCGCCCCTCCTGGCCCGGGCGGGCCTGACACTCCAAATACTTTGCAGGGGTACTCCCACCAGGAAGAGGGTCTCCTACTCGCAGACTATTTAGTTGAGAGCACAGTAAGTCTAATTTAGACAATAGATTTAATTCTGGCAGATCACTCTCTACTACCCCGTCAAGCTGTTTAAAACCATTATGCCTCCGTAGGGGCTGTATAAAATTCTGGCAAGGCGAGTCAGACCCCTGATGCACCATATTCCCCACATCCATACTTTCACTGCCCCCTACTGGCTCTGAACAGCCTGGAACATTACTCCCATCTAGCTGCTTGGAGGGTAAACCAGGACAATCACTTCCCCGAGAGCCCTCCACCATCCCTAAACCCCTAGGCAGAATCTGCCCACAACCTTGTGGGCCACTATTGGCAGGCATCAGGACATCCCCCAACCTAGATCAAAAAGCTTTGGAGATGAAAACAGATCTCTCCTCTAAGGAGGCCCTGGCTGCCCAAATGGCCTCAATCGACTCCAAGGAGACAAACTCAACGTTGACCACTTGTCTGTCCCTTAACGTCAGCAGCTGGTCCACTGACCAAATATCATGCCTGGTAATCAGGAGGTGCCGCAGAATTGGATAATTGAGTAATGAACGAAGATGTTCAGCTACGTCCATAGCTGTATTCCACACCGGGGGGCGTCTCCCAAAAACCAGCAAAATTGTGAAGATTAAATTTAATGGGAGGAAACTGTAAAGAACTGTTTCCCCTGGAGGCTTCGAGGGCCGGGAACCCCGGCCAAGGCCAGTGGAGTTTGACTCCATTGCTACTGGTGAGGGGAGGACCTCCCTCTGATCCCCACCCCGCTGGAGCAAGATGAACAAAAGGTCTGGGATCAGGTAATAGAGACTGAAGGTGAGAGGCCAGCACAGACCCATGTGGCCGAGAGGGAGGTACTGATGGTATCGGGGGGGTTAATCTGAAGTTGGCCCCCTCTAGAGAGTACCACTAAGTCCAGTTTTTCGTGAATTTGGTGCACCTGAGTACACATAAACCGAATTGAGTCCGCAGTCAAGGCTACATGGTTTGTTAAAAACTGTGTCAAAGACCCTTGATGGGACCCGTGCCTATCTCAGGATCGTATGGAGGTAACACACCCAGAGGGGGATGAAACTGGGGTAGAATGGCACGAAAAGGAGGCAGTCTTACTGTGAGCCACCAGGGAAAGTGATTGAAAAAAGGAAGCCTCAGATAGCACTTCCTGATGTATAGGCACTCATAACTCCGCCCTTGACTGGCCGGCATCTGCCTGGGGAAAAAAATACACCAACAGTCATTGCTTCATATGTTTTTTTTGGGGGGAAGACCCCGCCAATGACTCCGGTCTTAGTCTTTTATTAACAGACATCCTGCTGGATCAGTCCATCCACAGACCCGTCCAAAACAACCCACCCTGCTCACCGGCCTCTGGCAGGGGAGACTTTTAAACGCCTCTGCTCCGGGACAGGGACCACCCCTCACTTCTTCTTCTGGTCGCATTGTTAGGATAATGCTCCAGGCAGCCTTCCCCACTCTCCCTGAACAATTATACTCCCGGCCCTCCAGCTGCCTTCCTGCAAAACTAACAAAACTACCCACCCGAAAGACACAATTTATACCCCACTTATGATAATATCAGCCCCCACAACCCCCATGGACCCCGAAGGGCCCCAAAGGACCGCACCCTTTGGACGTAGCCCTTCAGTTCACGGCTGCGGCGTGCGGCAAAGCCGCAGGTGGGATCCTAATGTAGCCAGGGGTCAGCTTCCAGGAGCGCGCAGGTGGATGGTAGTGGGGAGAAGCAAAGTCCCGAGGTGTGCAATCCCCTACTCCCTGCACTCTCAGACTGACCCCGTTCTTCCCTGCAAAATTGCAGGAGCCCCCCTGCCAACGAGGTGGCTAGGGAGCTGACCCAGGTGAAACAAGAGCAGCAGCAGGCAGCGCAAATGGCAGACCTTTTTAGAAAATTGAATTGTATAGGTTTATTGTTATTTATTTTAAAATTTTGATGTGTTTTTATGTATTGTATTGGTTGTTCGCTGCTTCAGGTCACTGTAGTGATGGGAGCAGGGTATCAAATGTCAGAAATAGATAAATAAAAATAAATAATAAGACCAGATTTTAAATTTTTTTACATCAGCTTGGGGAAAGAAAAAAAACAATGCTCCCCCCACCCCCAGCGCATGCTAAGCGAGGAAGATTGAAATGTACACGATGAAAGATTAGTGCCACTAAACCACATTTAAACCCAAAAAGACAGAGTTATTTTTACATCAGACTAAGGATTGAAATTCAACCCAGGTAGACTTTCTCCCATTAACCTTTGTCCTCCAGGCCAGCCTTTCAGCGCGCCCCCTCCAGAAGAGGATGGGACCAGTTAGATTGGTCCGCCTCAGAGGCTGATGGAACCCCAGCAGTTCCAGGAAGTCCTGAGGGAATTAACCTTGGACCCGGATGGCCACTTGGTCGATGAGCTAGTCCAGCATTGGAACAGCTTGCTGGGGGAGGCCATTGACAGGGTGGCACCGAGACGCCTCCTGCCTCTGTCACGTCACTGCAGGACCTCTTGGTTTACTGAGGGGCTGCGGTGTATGAAACAAGTAGGCAGGAGGCTAGAGCGACGCTGGCGTCGGACTCGATCTGACTCCACCTGACTTCTCCATAGGGCCCATTTGCGGTCCTATGTTGAGGCTGTGAGGACAGCAAAGAAGGAGTTCTTTGCTGTCCTCATAGCGTCTGCGAAGTCCCGCCCAGCTGAGCTTTTTTGGGTGGTGTGGGGGCTGGCCAGTCCAGCCTCCCTCCGTCTGGACAAGGACTTGTCTCAGGCCCCCTGTGAGGAGTTTGTCACCTACTTCGCAGACGAGATAGCTTGGATTCAGAGTGACTTTGATGCTGGGTTGGGGACAGTAGGTGGAGAGCACAAGGTGATGGAGGCCCCTTCTGGTCCAACTTTGTGGGGCGAGTTTCAGGAAGTGATGCCAGTCGATGTGGTGGATGTCTTGGTGTCTGTGAGAGCCACCAGTTGTGAACTTGATCCGTGTCCATCCTGGCTGGTGAAAGCCTCCAGGGAGACGTTGTGGATGGTGCTGGCGAGAGTGGTTAATGCGTCCCTGTGGCAGGGGAGGTTGTCGCCTAGACTCAAGGAGGATGTGGTATGCCCCCTGCTGAAGAAACCATCACTGAATGTGGACGCACTCACCAGCTACTGACCTGTCTCTAACCTCCCCTTTTTAGGGAAGGTTATTGAGCAGGTGGTGGAGATCCAGCTCCAGGCGCATCTAGATAGCATCGGTTTCCTGGACCCTTTTCAATCTGGGTTCTGTCCCGGCTATGGCACTGAGACAGCGTTGGTGGCCTTGGTCAACGATTTCCACCGGGACATGGACACAGGATGTTTGACATTTCTTATCCTACTAGATCTCTCGGCCGCTTTTGACACGGTGGACCATGGGCTGCTGTTGAGATGGCTGCGTGACCTGGGGGGCTTGGATGGGACTAGGGATGGGTGAACAGATCGTGGTTCGGGTTCGGCCGTTCGGTTGAGCTGCGTTCGGTTTGTCCATTTGGTTCGGCCGTTCGGTTAGGCTGCGTTCGGTTCATCTGTTTGGTTCGTCAGTTCGGTTAGTTCGCCGAGTTCTGGTTCGGCTGTTCGGTTCCGTCGTCCGAACAGGCCGTTCGGTTAGGCCTTTCGGCTGTTCGGTTCGGCCATTTGGGAAATGTTGTTATGGGTGTTTTTTTGTTTTTTATATGGTTTTTTGGTTTTTTATTGGGTTTGTCAGTTCGGCTAGTTCGCCGAGTTCGGGTTCGGCTGTTCTGTTCGGTCGTTCTGTT
>QEPC01007433.1:2434441-2453101 GCA_003113815.1 Sphenodon punctatus | reverse complement strand
GGGGAGGCAGATAATTAGTTTCGTTTCTTGCAAGCCTCTCCACCCCTGGTGCCTGGAAGTCTGCTCCTCAGTGACTGACACCTCCCTGTCATGTTTGACCTTCCAGTGAACCTTTTTTTGCCACCCAAACTCACCCGAATGTGATCTGAACTGACCGAACTGTTTGGCCATTTTGCCGTTCGGTGTTCGGTTTGTTCGGTATGTTCACGTTTGGGTTCATGTTCATGTTCGGTCGTCCAAACAAGCCGAGTTCGGGCCGAACTCCGAACTTCCGAACCGCGTTCGCCCATCCCTAGATGGGACTGTTCTTGAATGGCTCTGCTCATTCCTTCTCGGGGAGAAGTCAGGAGGTGGTGTTGTTGGGAGTGAAACATCTTGCCCCTGCACCTTGTCCTGTGGCATTCCTCAAGGTTCCATTCTGTCTCCATTATTATTTAATGTATACCTGCAGCCCTTGGGGAGGTCATGAGAGGGTTCGGGATGCGATGTCACCAATATGCTGATGATACTCAGCTGTACCTCTCTTTTTTAGTTGACCCAGACCCTGCTGTCTCATTGCTATCCCAGTGTCTGGAGGCTATGGCAGAGTGGATGTGGCAGAGCAGACTGAAACTCAACCCCAATAAGATGGAGGTGATGGTGGTGGGGAGAGCGAGGGAGGTGTCAGACCCCTGATTGGGGGGGTTCACCCTCCTATAGCTCAGCAGGTTCGGAGTCTCGGGGTGATATTGGATGCAGATCTCTGCCTGGATTGACAGGTGGAGGTGGTGGTGAAGGCTGCCTTCTGCCAGTTATAGCTGGTGCGGAGAAGGCACCCGTACATCTCCAGGTTGGACCTGGACTCCCTCATCCATGCCTTCATCACCTCGAGGCTGGACTACTGCAATGCGTTCTACGTGGGGCTGCCCTTGTTCGTGGGTTGGAGGCTGCAGCTAGTGCAGAATGCGACGGCCTGACTCCTTTCGGGGATGGGTCGTCGGGAGCACATAACACCTGTGCTCCGGACTCTGCACTGGTTGCCAATAGCGTGCCTAGCCAGGTTCAAGATATTGGTAATGATCTATAAGGCCCTTCATGGTCTGGGCCCCTTGTACCTCAGGGAGGGACCGCTTCACCATCCGCACCCCAGAGCGGCTCCTTCGGTCAGCCGGGGGTGTCTTCTTGGAAGTCTCCCGTGTCAAGTGGGGGGCCACAATGGAGAGGGCATTCTCGGTGGCCGGGCTGCATCTTTGCAACTACCTCCCGGAGGAAGCTCGCCTGACCCCAAGCCTTTTAACATTCCGACGGGCTTGTAAAACCTGGCTGTTCGCTCAGGTCTTTGGGGAGGGGGGGAGGGTTTTTAGCTCTACCCTACCCTTATTTATTTATTTATTTTTAGTTATCCTAACCCTGTTTTATATTGTTTATATTACTATGAATGTGTTATATTTATGTTATTGTATTTTTTACTCTTTTAAAATTGTTAGCTGCCCCGAGCTGTTTTTACAGGAGGGGCGGGGTATAAATTGATAAAAATAAGTAAATAAATAAATAAATAAATAAAATAAACCATGACAGGGATTCAAGCCCCAAACCACAAATTTCATTCACATTAAGCTTAAAAAAACAACCCAAAACACAGATGGTAAAATACCCAAGTCCTGTCACAGTGCATGCCGAGTGAGGAGGATTGAAATTCAAACCATTCACATTCAGGGAGTCCTAGTCCCACTAAACCATGACTGGACTGTGATTAAAGTCCAAAGCCAGGGTTATTGCTACATCAGATTCAGGACTGAAATGCAAACCAGGGAGAGTTAGAACTTATCACATTAAACCGTGGAATTAAAACCTAAAAAACCCACAGATTTCATTCACATCAAGCTTCTAAAAAGCCCCAACACACATACACCCTTGTAAAGCACCCCAGTCCAGTAGTACATGATGCTGAGGAGGATTGACATGCATTCTAAACCATGCAAGATTGGTCCCATTAAAACCACTGATTAATACCCATAAACCACCATTCTTTTTACATCGGATTAAGGATTGAGAAAAAACCACAGATTTCATTCTCATCAAGCTTAAAATAAATAATTTATAAAACCAAAACACAGGCAGAATAAGGGTGTTTTCAGACAAGACATTCTCCACCCACAACCCACCCACTATACACGTTGTAAGGCTGAAATGTTGCCCTATGGGTGCCCTGTAACTTGTATAGTAGGTGGGCAGTGGTTGGAGAATGGCTTATATGAAAGCACCCTAAGACTGTAAGAGATACTGATCTCAGTACATGCTAACTGATAAGGATTGAATTAAAAAATATGCCACCATGCAGGATTTTTTTCCCTTTAGTCCCACTAAATCATGACTGGGATTTAAATTCCCAAACCACAATATCAACAAGCTTCCTTGAACAGATAATATTTCTCTTTTATATCAAGATTGCTTCAAACTTGAGAAACTAAGAGGATTATTGTGCTGAGATAAATTAAAATCAAATCACACAACCAATTATACATTCATTTTAGGGAAGGTTATTGAATGGGTGGCAGCCTGGCAGTTAAAGGGGCATCTGGACCAGGTCTGTTTTCTTGATCCCTTGCAGTCCGGCTTTTGTCCGGGGTTTGGCACGGAGACTGCACTTGTGGTCTTGATTGATGACCTACGCCTTGAAATAGATCAGGGCAGATCATCTATTTTGATCTTGTTGGATCTGTCGGCAACGTTTGATACCGTTGTTCATGAAATGTTAGTGACAAGGCTGCAGGACTGGGCCGGGGTGAGTGGGATTGTTCTTGAATGGTTCCGCTCATTCCTGGCAGGGAGAACTAGGGATGTGCAAACAGAACCGAGTTCGGAAATTTGGTTCGGTTCGGTTGGAAAATCAAGTTCCGTTTGAAAGTTTGGTTCGGTTGACCAAACTATTCGAGTTCAGTCAAATTCAGAACTTCCAAACCGAGTTCGTACCTTCAAAACCATTTTTTTGGGGCCTTCTGAATTGGTTCGAATTCGACCGAACAGTTCGGTTGAATTCGAGTTCAGTTCAAAAGTTTGGTTCAGCCGACCAAACTATTGGAGTTCTGTCCGAACTTCCGAGCCACGTTCGCACATCCCTAGGGACAACTCAGCGGGTGGTCCTCAGGAAATATACATCTTCTCCCTACAACCTCTTGTGTGGAGTCCCACAGGGTTCTGTTCTGTCCCTTCTTCTGTTCAATGTGTATATGCAACCCTTGGGGGAGGTCATGAGATGGTTCAGCGTATGATGTCATCAGTACGCCGATGATACACAACTTTTCCTCTCATTTTCTCAAGATCCAGACCGGGCAGTCTGGGTGCTTACCCGGTGTTTGGCGGCTGTGGGGGCTGGATGAGGGCAAATTGATTGAAGCTGAATCCTGATAAGACAGAGGTGATGATGGTTGGTAGGGCCGGGTGGTGGTGGCTCCCGTTATTGGTGGGGACTGTCCCCCTCTGGCCGCGCAGGTCCATAGTTTGGGGGTGCTCCTGAACCCACAGCTCTGCCTGGATTGTCAGGTAGAGGCTGTGGTGTGGGGAGTATTTCGCCAATTACATCTGTTGCGACGGCTTTGGCCGTATGTCTCCAACTCAGACCTGGCAACCACCATCCATGCTTTCATTACCTCTCAACTAGACTACTGTAATGCACTCTACGTGGGGCTACCTTTGAAGATGATTCAGAGGCTGCAGCTGGTGCAGAATGTGGTGGCTCGTCTCCTAACAGGGACGATTCGCCATGAGCACATTACACCTGTGCTCTGTTCTGTGCACTGGCTGCCTATAGTCTACCAGGCCCAATTCAAAGTGTTGGTAATGACCTTTAAAGCCCTAAACAGCTTGGAACCTGCTTATCTGAGACCGCCTCAGGCCCTGGGTCATTTCGTGGCCCCTGCAGTCGGCTGGGGGCACTCAACTCGAGGTCCCCCGGGTATTCCGGGTGACGATGGTGGGGAGGGCATTCTCGGTGGTCACACTCCTAATGGAGACCTGTTTATCCCTGAACCTCCCCTCTTTCTGAAGATAATGTAAGACCTGGTTGTTCCGCTGGACCTTCGGGGAAGGGGGTAGGCGGGGGGGGGGGGTTGGTAGGGTATTTTTATTGCCTTTAGCATTTAGCCTTTTTGGTAATTTTAATATTATAATACTTTGTTTTATNGGGGGGGGGGGGGGATTGGGAGGGTATTTTTATTGCCTGTAGCATTTAGCCTTTTTAATAATTTTAATATCATCATATTTTGTTTTATGTATTTTATTGTATTTGTATATGTTGTTGCCACTTCGAGCTGCCAGTGCGGGAGGATGTGGCGTAAAAATGTAATAAATAAACATAAATATAAATTTTTAAAGGCTCTTCATTTTCTCCAAAGGCAAAATTAAGTTAAGCAAACCCAAGCAATCCATGTTTCTATATCTAGAACTATATATCTATATCTATATACCTGTGTCAATTGATCAATAGAAAGATAGTCTCTCTCTTCTCACACAGACACAACACAAACACAGACAAAGCTGAGTATTTTAGGATATCTGCACAGGTGTAAACAGATTTATAGACAAAGCTGTATACTCTAATTCAGAGTGAGTGTGAATGTGAGTGTGTGTGAAAGAGAGAGAGAGAAAGAGAGAGATCCATCTCAAGTTAAGGTGTGCTTTATGTTCCCTGCTATTTTCAGGGGACATAAAGCACACCTTAACTTGAGATGGATCTCTCTCTCTCTCTCTCTCTCTCTCTCTCTCTCTCACTCACTCACTCACTCACACACACACACACACGGAACTTGACAGCTTTGTCTATAGATCTGTTTACACCTCTGCAGACATTCCCTCTCTTTCTAGAGTATGTAGGTGTATGAAAGAGATGTTTATATGAACAAGAGCTTTCTATACTTTTTTATCTTTAGTATTTTGATTGATAGCCTGCCCTTCCCCAAAAGCGCAGGGTAGGTAACAAAGGGCATAACAAAATGCATTGATAAAATGAAACTGATTTAAAATCCAAGCTATATATAAAAATCCAATTTAAAAAGAACATCTCAGACCTTATCCCCACATGCCAAATGCCTGGCTGGCCGAATAAGTACATGTTACTTATGCCTCTGAAAAATGCCCAGGATTGAACCTACTCAAAGCCCAGTCCACATAGGCACAGATGTATGTTTTCTGAACATGTTTATGACCCCAACCTTACCCTATGTGTTTGGCATCTTATGGTGGACTTTGAGGCCTGTAATGTCGGAGAGGAGTCTCCAAAGAAGAGACTACTGCTCCTCTAATAGTTTCTTCCAGTGGAAGAAAAACAACAGTCAGAAAATCACTCCAGAAAGTCTGCACCAAAACTTACCTCTCTTAATCTTGAAGGCCAAGCCACCATGACTCACCCCACCTGTTCCTAGGGTTGCCATGCCACCTAATATCTGTATTTTGACAGGACACTTATGAAAAATACATGTTGCAGCCAGGCCTGTATTGGCACCTATGGCACCAGTGCAGGCCCTGCAACATGAATTTTTAATAAGTGACCTGGAAAAATATACATATTAGTTGGCAATCAACTCTACCCATTCCCATCTAGGGGAACTAGCTTCTGGGGTAGAGTACAAACTAAAGCAGGAAAGGGAAAGGGCTCTTTTGGGGGAGGCAGAGGGCAGACCAAAATCCCAGATCCTTTCTTATCCCCAAATGTCCCTTCAGGCAGACCTGTAGCAACTGGAACTTACCCATCCTGGGTTGGGATCAAATCATCAAAAGGGTGGGGGAGGGGGGGAGTGGCTGATCAACTCTTTGAAGGCACTGCAGATATTGGCTCTTGATTCTGGGGTTCATTGGGGTGCTTTGTGACTGTGAGGTGGGGAGACTAGTCATCTGCTTCACTGCCCCTGCCCTGAAGTATTCTCAGGGTGGGTCTGCTGCATGTGTGTGTTGGGGGAACCCCAATCCCTACTTCAGAATGACTTCTGAAGGGACTCCTACAGGGTGGGTGCTAGCTACCAGGTTCAATTTAAGCACTGGATGTTTCATGTTTGGGATTTTATTGGGGAGGTGTTTCGTGAAGTACTAAGGCACTGCAGTTATTGGCTCTTGATTCTGGGCTTCATCAGGGTGCCCAGTAGTCCCACCACATGTACTGATGGGGGCCAGGGTGTGGGGAGGCGAGGCTGTTAGCCGCCTGGGCTGGGCTGTTTGTTTTGCATTGTAATTCAAATTGCTTAACTGTCAGCCGCTAGTGCAGGCTGCAGCCAGACCCGGCTAGGTATGCTTCCTTTGCTGAGGCCTGGCTTTCTGGCTCCCAGAGTCCCTCCAAGTCCTCCTTCCTCCTCCAGTCCAGTCACGAGTCACACACAGATGCTGAAGCAGCAGATCCCATCCCCCAGGGTGTTGGCTGTATCACCCCAAAATGATTTTTTGATTTTGCTGGAGGATTCCTAAAGGAATCCTCAAGTGCTTCCTCCCTGCCCGCCCCAAAAATACAAGTGAGCATACAAGACTATCGCCCTCTCACACATGCTCACTTGCCAAGGTTTCAGTTTCTCTCAGACCCCCTCCGCCTCCCCATGTGGGCCGGGCCAGAAGGGCCCTGATTTGGACCTGCATTGTGTCTGTGGGGATCCTCTGCATATGCGCCATCACTCCCAGCTTATTGCTCTGCTACTCGTTGCTGCCGCCTTCCTCGCTTACTCCCCAACACCACGTGGGTCTATGTTGAACTGAGGGTGGCTGCGTCAGCGTTTCTGGGAGCTCCAAGCTCCTCCCCTGGCCCCTCTCTGCATTGCCACGGTGCGCATGCACAGCAGCACGCAGTCTCCAAGGCTTCCCAGGAAAGCTAAGTCAGGGGAAGCCTGTTCCAGGCACATGCGTAACCCCTGTGGTGAGGCAGCAGCAAACAGGCAGCCAGAGCCACAACACCACCACAGATCGGGTCAGCGATAGCGTGTACCAAGCCAAGCTGAGCCACACACACACACACACCCAAGACAAAGTCAGGCTGGCACCCAAAAAAAAAAAAAATTCAAACTTTTTTTTCCCTGTCATCATTTTGTAGCAGCAGTAGAAGTCCATCCAAGGCTTGTGGGGCACCGCCCTACAGCCCTGAACTAGGAACCATCACTGGCATGCGTGTATTACCGGAATTAATGTGGTACATGGTAAGCGGTACATAATAAATTGGTATACGGTAAACGGTAAATCATGGTAAATGGTATTTTGAGAAAAATGTCTCGACCAAGGAATGTCAAGAATCAGCAACTTTTTCAATTATCATATCTCGCTTAAAATGAGTTGAAAACCATGATTCTTGACAATAACTGAGAAAAACCAGAGATTGAGTTTCAGTCCTAAATATGACTGCACACAGCCTGGTACATTGATGGCACTATATAAATAATTATAAATAATAGTAATAATAGCTAACGTTGAAGTAACTGAGATTCACAAAGACTCTCTCTGCAAGTTTCTCTGCCTCTTGCCTCAAAGTTTTCTCTTCTCCCACCCCTACGGTCTGTGCGGTAGAGGATTATTTCCCACACATTTTAAAGAAGTGAGACTGAGGAGGGTGTTGACTGGGTATTTTCAGTCCCCTCTCTACCCCTCCTGTTAATTAGAGTGCAGCATAAGGGGAATGGGAGCAGGACAGGATTTGAAATGGAGCCATTGATCCAAATGGGGAGCCTTGGTGGGAAGGTGGAGGGTGAGGCCTTCCCCTGTGAAGGAACATACATTTGCCAGGACACTATGTGGGCTGCAAAGCAATGAGACAGCTCTGTAGGGATATGCATACGCAATTCGGGAGTTCGGTGTTTGGACTGAACTCGGCCCATTTGGACGGCTGAACAGAACGGCCAAACTGAACACCGAAGTGGCCGAACAGTTCACGTGAGTTCAGCGGCGTTCGGGTGGGGAAATTGTGACTGGAAGGCCCAGGGACGGGGGGGGGGAAGGGGGGGGAGGGGGCAGCTGAGGTTCAGACTTCCTGACACCAGGGGTGGAGAGGCTTGGACTTGCAGTCAGCCTGCCCAATCACCATCCCTCTTTTCCTCCACCCACTGGCTTTGCAGTCTGAGATTGGCCACGGGCTGAGATTGGCCATTGCACAGAGCCAATGGGGCTTGTGGTAAGGAGGGCACAGCAAGTAACAAAAGTCATTGCCCTCCCCCCTTCCAATTTCTTCTGAGCTAGCCAATGATCCTGTCAGCAGCTGTTTTCAGAAGTCTCCCTCTCCCAGCAGTTTGTCTTCTTAATCCATTGCCACCCTCCTCCTATTTCACACATTTCCACACATTTACCTCCATAGTTTCATTTATTTAGATTAGATTACATAGATTTAGGTGTTATTTTTATTTTTTACCTCTCCCCGTGTTCTTTCTCCCTACCCTCCATTGAATCTTTCCCTCCTCCCACTATATATTCCATCCCTGATTCCCTTCCCCCTGTTCTTGGATTTATTTAGAGTAGCATTAGATTGATTTAGATTTCATTTCAGTTTTGTACCCCTCCCTGTGTTGTTTGTTGTGAGCTGTCTGTGTTCCCCCCACCCCCATCCCTGTGTATATATTTAGACAGAGGGTAATTTCAGAAGTGCCATGGTGAATGTCCACCACAGTCAACCTAAGTCAAACGCGGGTGTGGGTGTGTGTGAAAGTGCTGTGCATGTCTGTTTGCTTGTATCCAGATGTTCACCACAGTCAAATGCGACCCGGGGTGAAACTAACCACGCTTCGTGAGGTCGGGGCAGGAGGAGGTCCAGAAGTGTGGTGAATGGTCACCACGGCAGGGGTGAATGAAAAGTAACTTCTGAACGGAAACCCACAGCCGTGGTGGAAGGAATTGACCACAGCCGCGGTGCATTCTGGGGCTCATACCACGGTCCACGGCTCCACTGCATGTCTGTTGTGTTCCCTCGGCCCATGTTCTCTCTGATTGACCCCCGGACAGTGGTCACGATCCTGTCACCTCTGTTGGGCCTCTGTTGGGGCGCACGTGTCACCACAGCCCGCGGTGAATCTGGGATTCACTGTCGTGAATTGGAACGTGTCACTTCTGAAATCACCCATAGATAGATTGATTGATAGATCTATAGATGTAGAAGTTAGCTTAGTTATAGAGATAGAAATAGTGTGTAGTGATTCAGTTTTAATATTTTATAGTGTGTTTGTAGGACTAGGCCTTTGTAATATAATATTCCATTTAGTTCCATAGATTTTAGAATAGTTAATAGCAGTTAGAGTTTGTGTGTATGTGTATGTGTATGTGTACGTGTACGTGTACGTGTACGTGTATGTGTATGTGTATGTGTATATAAGTGCATTCTTTGGGTTGGAAGACATGGAGAAGGGAAGTAGGAGAGGCCAGTCTTCTGCCCGTAAGGCAGGCAATGGGGCACATGGCAGAGGTGGTAGGGGCCGTGCCAGTGGAGTGACAGCAGGCAGCAGCCTGAGCCCATCACCATGCCCCAAACTCCACAGGGCTGATTTTGGCAGTCATGCTTCCAAGGCTCCCAGCAGTGGCACTAGAGGGGTGGGTTGGTGGCACCTCCTGCCAGCATCCTCCACTGCAATGCAGGGCACTGGAAGGCCTGGAGTCCAGGAGGCTGTGGCTGTCTCTCCTGTGAATGCAGGAGTAGGTGCAGGTGCTTCAGGGGCAGGGTCCGAAGTTCACCATGGGCCACCATTGTCCCCCATTATTGAGGGGAACTCCAGCAGTCCAGGGCTGGTGGATTCCACCCCAGCTGCTAGAGGCGGGCCCCAATCTCTGGGCAATGGCAGCAGGGAGAGGAGCAGCATCAGCAGCTATAGGGGGCACAGGGAGAGCCACAGCAGCATGGTGGGAAGTCAATCAGTCTCAGGGTCCCAGCACTCATGTTCACGGAATATCACTCTGATTGGGGACAGCGAGGCAGACACCACTCCCATGAAGGAGATGTCTGGAGCTGAGGCGATGGCTGTCCCTCTGAGAACTGTGTCACCACCATGTTCTGCCCCTCCCAGCAGCACTGGTAGTGGTGCATTACCCGGTTTGGACCAGAAGGCAGGAGGGGGGAAAAAATCCTCCGTCTGAACACATTTTAAGTTGGTGCAGGCAGATGATCCCAGGGAGGTGAAATGCACTTTGTGCCAGAAGGTGGTGAAGTGTGGGCAGGTGTTCATCAACCTTGGCACAAATGCCATAGCGAGGCACCTGAGGGGATATTACAGCACTGTGCTGCTAACCGGGCAGGCAGGGGCAGTGGACGCCAGCAGGTTCATGACAGCAGCGGCCAGTCATCGGGCTTCATCAGCAGGCAAGCGTCCTGCTCGAACAGCTGCCTCTATCAGCAGGGGCGGTATTGCTTCTAGAGGGGAGCAGCAGCAGCAGCAGCAGCAGAAGTAGCAGCAGCAGCAGAAGCAGCATCAGTTCACTCTGGAGGAACTGGGATGGGGGCAGCTGCCAAGTCCATCGGCAGCTGTAGGGCATGGAGAACGGCTTCACTTTCAAATGAAAGTCACGTGCATGTTAGGGGGAAATGATCGCCCTGGATGGGAGCCCTTCTCAGTAGCTGGGGACATGGGGTTCAGGTACCTGATTGGCTTCCTGGCCCCCCAGCTTAAGCTGCCCTCGTTCACCACCCTGAGTCAGCAGGTGGTGCCAGCCTTGTACCGGGCTTTAAAGAAATGGGTGAGGGAGCAGCTGGCAGGGGCTGGGGGTGCCACCATCTACTTCACCACAGACCTGTGGTCAAGCAGGAAGACTCAGAATGCATATCTGGCAGTGACGGCACACTGGTGGCAGGACATGGAGGCAGCATTTGGCAGTGGCAGGAGGGGTCCCAAAGCAGGATATAAGTGGGCCCTGCTTTAAGCGGAAGTAATGGATGGCCCCTACACTGCTCAGAACATCGAGGCAGCCCTGACCGCCATGGTGAGGGAGTGGGTCACGCCTCGTGCTCCCTTCACCAATGGGTGCATGGTGACCGATAACATAGCCAACATATGGAGGACAGTCCACGAGGGGGGCTTCACCAGCATCCTTCCCTTCGCACACACCCTTCACCTGGTGGTCAGGGATGCTCTGGGCTTGGGGGAGAAGGGGATTGGGTCAGGCACCCTTAGCTCCCTGATCGAGTGGGGGAGGAAGCTGGCCGGTTTTTTTAACCAGAGCGTGAAGGGCAGAGACCTTCTCTGGGCAAAGCAGGTCAAGCAAGGCTCCCCAGTGCACCAGCTGGTGCAGGATGTGTTCACACGGTGGAATTCCACGTTCCTAATGCTCGAGCGGCTTCTCGAGAAGAAAGTCACCTTACATCAGGGGCAACTGGTGATGGACAGCTGGACACCTCCAGGTTGCAATGGGGCAGAATGGGAGATCCTAGAGCATTTGGTCTTTGTTTTGAGACCATTCCTGGCCATGACGGAGACCATCAGTTCAGCCACAACTACCATCAGCTACATGTCCCACCCCTCTGGTGCAGAGTCTCCTGAGGAGACTGGAGGAAAATCTCCATGGGCGGGATTGTGGCGGATGAGGCGGTTCACCTGGTGCGGCAGCTGAAGGCAGGGCTGAAGGTGCGGTTCGACGAGCTCCTGCAGTGGGTGGAATATGTATTGACAACTATGCTGAATCTCAGGGTCAAGTGCAGCGTGGCACGCCAGATTCCAGTCTATGGGCACTGGAAGGGTGAGCTGGTGGAGAGGGTCTGGCAGGCTGAGCAGGCTCTGGAGAGTGTGTGGCAGCAACAGCATCAGGACGCCCCTAGGGATGGTGGGAGTGGGAGCAGCCACCCCTTTCAGCCAGCGGGGTCTATTCCTGACCCCAGCCCTAGTGGTAGGAGCACCAGCAGCAGGCTGAGCATCAGAAGCACCCCTATTGTCAGAAGCAGCAGCTCCTATGTGCATGCCACTCTAGGGAGCATGGGGTCTTGCACAGCAGGGAAAGCAGCGTGGCTGAGGGCAATGGTGGAGGTGGTGCTTAGGCAGGGTTACGTGAGGGAGTATGACGACGCCTCAGCAGCAGTGGAGACCTACCTGGAGGAGGAGCTGTGCATAGAACCCAGCAGCAATTCCATTGCCTACTGGGCTGGCAAGACCAACGTGTGTCCGGCCTTGTCCAAAGTGGCCACGGGTCTCTTGTCCTGCCCACCAACCAGTGTCCCCAGTGAGTGGGTGTTCTCCATGGCGGGGGACATTTGCTCGCCGCACTGCCTGAGATTGGAGGCCAAATTGGTGGAGCAGTTGCTTTTTATAAAGGTCAAACTTCCACAGCTAGGGTTCCCCAAGTTGTCCCTGGACATGGATTGATGGTGCAGTGGCACATGCCATCCCATGCCAGTTGCAGTCTTGGGACGGGGCTCCTCCTCAATCTGGGTTGGTGCTGATGAGGTGGTGTCCCTCCCTCCCAATATCCGGCTCCAGTCCTGCCTCTCTCTGTGTCTCTCTGACTAGACGGCCTCGGACAGCCTATCTGACTGACCTCATGACGCAGGGTGGCATTGGGAAACTGTAAGCCTGTCAGCCGGCCTCTGACTAGATGATCTTGGCCTGTCTATGGGACTGACTCTCTCTTGCATATGCTGCACAGTCTTTGCCAGCCTATCCGAGTGCCCTATCAAGGTCCCAGCCTGCCTTCCCTATGGCCTCTCATGTCACGCTGCCTGTCTTCCCATCCAGGTTGTCAAGCTTGAACCCTGCCTCAGTCTGCCTGCCTTCTGCTCATGTCATGCTGCCTGTCTGCCCATCCAGATTGCCAAGCTCAAAG
The DNA here is from genome assembly GCA_003113815.1 of Sphenodon punctatus. Lineage (NCBI taxonomy): Eukaryota > Metazoa > Chordata > Lepidosauria > Sphenodontia > Sphenodontidae > Sphenodon > Sphenodon punctatus. Next base: position 2,440,375 of record QEPC01007433.1, on the reverse strand, counting down.
CCTGCCTCAATCTGCCTGCCTCTCATGCCAAGGTGCCTTTCTGCCTGCCCTGGCAACCCTAGGTGATGTGCTCCATTGCCCTGGTAATCCTGATGCTGCTATCTTCTGGTCCATGGGTGCTCTGCCCTGGCAATCCAATGTCTGCTGCTGCTGCTGCTGCCAATACTGCCTCTGCTGTGCCATGGGTTCTGTTCCCTGGCAATCCAATGTCTGCTGCTGCCAATGCCGCCTCTGCTGTGCAGTGGGTTCTGTGTCCTTGCAATCCAATGTCTGCTACTGCTTCCAATGCCACCTCTCCTGTGCCATGGGTTCTGAGACCGTGCAATCCAATGTCTGCTACTGGGTGTCCACGTGATTCACCAGAGGGCAAGGCTTGACCACTTTGCAGTAGTGCCTCTTGAGTTCAGTTGAGTATGACCCAAGCCTGCAACACCTGGCCGAGTTGGGGTGCCAGCCACCAAGCTCTGGTCAGGTTTCTGCCACTTCTCAAACAATGCCAGCCAGTCTGCTCTGTCCGGCCAAGCAGGTGTGCCAGCCACCAAGCGCTGGCCGGGCCTCTGCCACTGCTCCACCAATGCCAGCAATCTTGCAACACCTGGTCAAGTAGGGGTGCTGGCCACTCCAGCCCCAGGACCCACCATCAGGGTTCTGGGGCCATCATTCCACCCACAGAGAGCCATCATTCCNCACCATCAGGGTTCTGGGGCCATCATTCCACCCACAGAGAGCCATCATTCCACTGCATCAAGTAGCAGCCACTCCAGCCCCAGAACCCACCATCAGGGTTCTGGGGTCTATGTTACAGGCACAGAGGGTTGTCATACAACTACATCCAGAAGCTCCCACTCTAGTACCAGGACCCACCATCAGGGTTCTGGGGCCGTCATTCTACTGACCCACATGGAGAGTCCTTATTCACTTACAGCATGGCCCAGGGAGAGCCGGCTCTGCTCCTGTTGGACACAGACAGCAATTCAGACTTCAGAGGCAGCCAGCCACTCCAGCCCCAGGATGTACCATCAGGGTTCTGGGTCCTATGTTACAGACATGGAGGGCTGTCCATCCACATCATTGATAAGCTTCCACTTCTCTCTCAGGACCCAACATCAGGGTTCTGAGACCATCATTCTACGGACCCACGTGGAGGGTCTTTATTTGCTTACAGCATGGCCCAGGGAGAGCCCGCTCTGCTCCTGGTGGACACAGACAGCAATTCAAACTTCAGAGGCAGCCAGCCACTCCAGCCCCAGGTACCACCCTCAGGGTTCTGGGGCCTATGTTTCAGTCAGGGAGGGCTGTCCATCCACATCATCCAGAAGCAATAGGGGTGCTGCTGCTGCTCAGCCTGCTGCTGGTGCTGCAACTGCTAGGGCTGGAGGCAGGGATAGATCCCGCCGGCTGAAAAGGGTGGCTGCTCCCACTCCCACCATCCCCAAGGACATTCTGCTGCTGCTGCCGTGCACTCCCAGAGCCCTCTCTGCCTGCCAGATGCTCTCCACCAGGTCACCCTTCCAGTGTCCATAGAGTGCTGTCTGGTGTGCCACGCTGCCCTTGACCCTGGGGTCCAGCATGGTGGCCAACACATATTCCTCCCACTGCAGGTGCTCATCAAGCCGTGCCTTCAGCCCCGCCTTCAGCTGCTGCACCAGGGCAACAGTCTCAGCCACCAGCTTCTTGCCCTGAGGGCCACAAACCCACCCCTGGAGAATCTCCTCCAGCCTCCTGAGGAGAATCTGCACGAGAGGGGTCTTCTGGCTGTTGGTGGCTGTGGAGGAACTGATGGTCTCTGTCAAGGCCAGGAACCAACTCAGAACAAAGACAGTGTGAGCCAGGATCTCCCATTCTGCCCCATAGTACCCTGGAGGTGCCCCGCTGTCTGTCACCAGTTGAAATTGATGCAAGGCGGCTTTCTGCTCAAGAAGCTGCTACTCAAGCATCAGGAGCATGGAGGAATTCCACTGGGTGGACACATCCTGCACCAGCTGGTGCACTGGGGAACCTTGCTCGGCCTGTTTTGCCTGGAGGAGGTCGCTGCCCTTCATGCTCAGGTTAAAGAAACTGGCCAGCTTTCTCCTCCGCTCAATCAGGGAGCTAAGGGTGCCTGCCCCAATCCCCTTCTCCCCCAAGCCCAGAGCATCCCTGACCACCAGGTGAAGGGATGCTGGTGAAGCCCCCCTCATGAACTGCCCTCGATATGTTGACCGCATTGTGCATCACCATGCACCCCTTGGTGAAGGGTGCACCTGGCGTGACCCACTCCCTCACCCTGGCGGTCAGGGCTGCCTCGATGGTCAGAGAAGTTTGGGGGCCATGGCATCTATGAATTCCACCTGAAGCAGGACCCACCTATACCCTGCTTTGGGACCCCTCCTGCCACTGCAAAATGCTACCTCCAGGTCCTGCCACCAGTGTATCGTCCCTTCCAGTTAGGTGTTCTGCATGCTCCTACTTGACCACAGGTCGGTGGTGAAGTGGACAATGGCACCCCCAGCCCCTGCCAGATGCTCACTCACTCACTCCTTTAAAGCCTGGTACAGAGCTGGCACCACCTGCTGACTCAGGGTGGTGCACGAGGGCAGGCCTACAGTTCTGCTAGCTCTATGTTGGGTTCTCCAGTTCTAGTCACCATTACGGCCAGGCGTTGCAGGCTGCCAGGCATCAATGGAGCAGCAGCAGAGGCCCAGTCAAATTCAAATTCAAATTTATTACGTGATCGTAGATCATTGCAGAATACAAACATAAAACCGTACACACATCATAACTTCCGAAATTGATAAACAGTTGTTATTAGCTTACACTGGGTCTGACAAGGGAATGTTATTTAGAAAACAGATTCTGAGTTGTACAGCCCTTAGCAGGAACCTAGCTACATTCCAGATAATATCTGGCTCCGTGCAGTCTAGGACAACTACTAGTAAAGCGTGGTCATCCCTGTCAGGGAGTTTGTCCAGAATAGGAGCGAGAAATTCCTTCCACGGCACATCATACAGATGACAGTATAGAATCATGTGTTCCATTATCTCTGTCGCCATACTATCGAAAGGACATAATCTATCTGTGAACGGGATGCCCTGGATCCTACCTTCGAGGACACAGGAAGGGAAGGCATTTAGGCGGGCACTGGCCCATAGCTGTTTTGCTCTGCCAGAGATCAGAGCAGTTAAATAAGAGGCAACCTGTCCCACAGCTGGAGCATAAAACAAATATTCCCGCAAGTGGGGTGATAGCCTAACCCTAGCGATCTCTGATTGCCATCCTATATCCCTTACCCTCTGCAAAACCTCCCTCCTCCACGCATCCGGTAGCTTATGCATCAGATAGGCTGGAGATATACCCATCTCCCTGAGCCGTGCTTCCACCCTCAAGGGCCAAGGATCCCTGTAGGAGTCTTCTAGCATGGCCCTGATTAATATGTTACCCTGGTCACAGCACAGTTTAAGCCAGAATTTGAAATTGGCTTCATTGACCACCTGGGTCCACAATTTCTGACCCATCTCGACCCGAATGGCTGCCAAAGGGGTGCCTCTTGGGACTCCCAGCAGTTGCTGCAAAAACCTATTCTGGACCCTATCTACCAAACCCATCTGGAAAGGCACCCATAACATGGCCCCATACAGTAAGCGGGATCTAACTTTACTGTTAAATATCTGGAGGGCCTGTTGGACTGCTGTCCTACCCTGCTTGATGAAAAGCCTACTTATTGCTTGGGCGACTGCTTGTGCCGATCTTATGGCCCTGTTCACATGTTCTTGCCAATGCCCTGATCCATGAAACAAAATTCATAAATATCTAAAGGCCTTAACCTGTTGAACTGGTTGACCCCCAGCAGACCAGCCCTGTATTTTAACACGAGCCGAGAAAACCAGGACCTTAGATTTATCATAGTTAATAATGAGATTGTTTGCTTGGCAAAAGGCCACAAATGCCTGCAGTTGACGCTTGAGACCCGCCCGGGTCTGTGACAGCAAGGCCACATCATATGCATAGCAAAGGCAGTCGACAGCCCGTGAAGCCCATTTCGGGGGGGAGGGGGGGAAGCGCAGCGCTGCCATAACTGGTATTATGCTATCAATGAAAAAGTTGAAGAGGGCCGGGGCAAGGACACACCCCTGTCGCACCGCCTTGGTAGTTGGAATTGTGGGGGTTATATGGCCCTGCTTATCCATCTTAACTATCATAGATGTATTGGCATATAAGGAATGGATTAAGGCTAGCAGACATCTATCGATTGTGGACTCCAGTAGCTTTTCCCAAAGGGCAGCCCGATCGACTGAGTCGAAGACTGCCCTGAGATCTAGAAAAGCTACATAGAGAGCCCCATTACGGGCCCTATACTTAGCCGCAAGATATTGTAATATGCTGCAATGTTCCATCGTGGATCGTCCCTGCTGGAAACCAGCCTGTTACGGGGAAATTATCTTCTCCTGGCCCATGCAAGCTGTGAGTTTCCCTAAGAGAAACTTGGCAAAGACCTTAGATATAACTGGGGGGAGGCCAGGGGCAGATCCAGAAGTGATGTGGATGGGGGGGCTGAAGTCTAAAGTTAGTATAGCTCCGCCCAGGTGAGCAGGCCCCGCCTCCAGCCCCACCTCTAGCCTCACCCCCTACCAAGTGAGCAACAGTGTCAGGCCAGTTTATCCCCCACCCCAAAGCCATGGGAAACCCCCCAAGCCACAGCTCCAACAGGGGAGGGGGACTCAGGAAGCAGTGAATATGATAGCTGGGCTCCAGCTGTCACCTGAAAGTGGGCATCAAACACAGATGGTTAAATAACCCCTACCCCTAGTCTCACTACAGGAAAATACAAAGTCTAGGGGCAAATCCCCATTGTACCCCATGCCAAAGAGGGAAATAAATCAGGGAGGGGCAAATGCCCCCTTAAGCCCAAAGTAGATGAGGGGAAAATCCTCACTGTGAAAAAGAGGGCAATAAAAGAGAGGGGGGAAATGCCCCCTTATAAGCCAATCAGGTAAGAAGCAAATCCCCACTGCACTCCATACCTAAAGAGAACTATAAAAGAGAGATGGGCAAATAATGCCCCTTGTAGGGGTGTGCATGTCATTTTCATTATTACAATAACAATAGTGAACATTGTTGTTTTCATTATCGTTATTGCAATATCAAAAATGACAAATAATAACAAAAATAGAAACAAAAATGACATTTTGTTTTTAAAATAAAGGAAAAAACCTGAAAAACATATTTCTGAATGTAACTTTTTGTTTCTTATTCAATTCTGATTAAACATGGGGAGGGTGTACCCCCAATGGAGGGCACTATCTATACCAATTTGTGAAACGATTAGATAAAGGAAACCAATTTTAGAAGCAATTGAACGTTGTGATTTACAGAAAAGCTCCATACACATTCATGGCTACAACTTCTTTATCTTGCATCCAATTTGCATTACACCTGTGAATATTATGTCCCTCCATAAGTCTAAAACTCCTCCCCATTTTCAGAAAGGGTCCTGATGGTATAAGACATTAACTTGAAAATACATTTCCAGCTGTATCATTTGTATGTTCCATCCTGTTTTAAAGGTATTTGGCAGGAATGTATCACATACCTTCACTGTCATCTCTGCCCAATTACAGAACAATTTGATAAAGGGACCCAATTTTATAAGCAATTTATATTGTCCCTGTGAAGACTATTATTCAGATAAATAGCAGCACATGCAGTGCCAGTCGGAGGCAGGCACCCTGCATGGCAGGGGGAGAGAGATTGTAGGAGGGAGGATGTGGAGCAACCCAAAAGACTGACAGACACATTCACTGGCCAATTACTGCATGCTTCCAGATTTACAGGACCAATTGGTAGTGGCTTCGAGGCAGGCATAGAGGGCAGCCCTGAGGTGGGCATAAGGACATAAAGGACATAACTGGGACTTTGGGGATAGCATCCCAGCAATCAGGAGACATAGTTTACACA
>QEPC01007433.1:2414222-2433540 GCA_003113815.1 Sphenodon punctatus | reverse complement strand
ACTACAAAGATGTTAGTCAGATATACATTTATATGTTAATTGCTTATACCACCAGGACCCTTTATCCAATACTTCTGAAAGTTGGCAAAGATAGTAAATATGGGAAGGGGTGTAAACCTGCCAGGTGTCATCTACATTAGATATGAGGCAAAGAGGTTACAGCTAAGAATGTATATGAATGTATATGAAGAATTTTGCAAAATAAAATAATTCAATTGCTTCTACAATTGGATCCCTTTACTCAATCTGTGTGAAATTTGGAAAAATTAATGCCTTCCATGCGAGGTATATGCAGCCCAAGTTTCAGTCACATATAGTGAAGAACAACAAAGATACAGCCGGAAATGTGTTTTACATTGAAACCAATGAAAATGAAAGTCAAAATGAAATGGGGGGGCTGAAGCCCCCTGAGCCCCCTCCCCCATGAATCTGCCCATGGAGGCTTATCAGCCTATAATTAGTCGGATCCAATCTTGTGCCTTTTTTGTATATAGGGACAACCAACACTGAGGCCCAGGCCCCAGTGACCTGCCCTATACTATTTATAGATAAAAACAAAGCTGCCAACACAGGTAACCACCAGGCCTTATTTGACTTAAGGAATTCAACCCTTATAAGATCCAGTCCAGGTGAGCGTCCGTTCTGCAAGGAGTCAACCAAGGTCTCCACCTCCTCCACCTGGACTGACGGCCAAAGCGGTCTCTCCTCCAACCCTGACTGCAGAGCTTCTACTAAGTGGACTTCATCATTTCCAGGACCCATTTGGTTTTATAATTCGCCAAAGTGGTCCATCCACCTACCTGGTGGGATATGCGATGACAATGAGACCTTCCCTCCCCCAGTGGAGCTGTTAACCAGGTGCCAAAAGCCCCTTGTATCTCCTGTTTGCGCTGCCTGGAGTAGGGAACCCCACCTGACATCCCAGAATCCTCTCTTTTTTGAGTTTATGAGGCCCAGTCTGAACTCGGCGGTTGCCACCCCTGCTTGGCCGGGCGTTGCAGGCTGTCAGGTATCGGTGGCAGCCTGACTCAGGGTGGTGTGCAAGGGCAGCTTAAACTAGGGGGTCACAAAGCCAATCAGGTGCCTAAATCCCATGTCCCCGACCACCGAGAAGGGCTGCCCATCCAGCACAATAATTTCTTCCAACATGCGCGTGGCTTTCAGCTGAAAACCATGCCACCCTCCACGTCCTGCAGCTGCTGATGGACTTGGCAGCTGCCCCCACCCCAGTTCCTCCATGGTTCACTGATTCTTCTGGGCCTCAACTGGCTGCTGCTGCTGCACCACTGATAGCGCTGATGGGAGGAGCAGAACATGGTGGCAACACAACTATCAGAGGGACGTGTGGCCAACCCTGTCCAAAGTGGCCAAGGGTCTGCTGTCCTGCCCACCAATGAGTGTCCCCAGCAAGCAGGTGTTGTCTATGGCGGGGGAAATTTGCTTACCACACCGCCTGAGACTGGCGGCCAAGTTGGTGGAGCAGTTGCTTTTCATCAAGGTGTCTGTCTGCTGCTGCTGTTGCCACTGCTGCCATGGGTCCTGCTACCAGGGAATCCAATGTCTGCTGCTGCTCCACTGATGCCTGGAAGCCTGAAATGCCTGGCCAAGTAGGGGTGCCAGGCCATCCACCAAGCCCCAAGTCTTCCTGGCCTCTGTTGCTGCTGCTACCGCTGGGTCTCATATGGCTAGCCATGGCGCCATGGGCACCCCCAGGGGCCAAGTGTTGAGCCTGCCTGCCCAGGAAAGCCAGGGTGCCAAGCACCAAGCCTTCCCAGTGTCTGCTGCTGCTGTGTCTCTGACGCCCTGCCATGCTGCCACAGGCACCTCAAGGGGCCATGTGCCGAGCCTGCCTGCCCAGGCAACCCGGGGTGCCAAGCACCAAGCCTTCCCGGTCTCTGCTGATGCTCCTGGGTCTCCAATGGCCTGCCATGTCACCACGGGCACCTCTGGGGGTTCCTGGAGTGCTCCAGGTCTCCCAGCAGGTCCGAACTCCACCGAACGTTTGGCAGGACCAAACTCTGCCAAAACGAACACCCAAACCCGAACTAGTTTTTCGGGTCAAACGGCCGAACATCTCCAAACCCCATTCTGTTTGCACATCTCTACAGCTTTGTGACTCGAAGGCCCACCCACTTGCCCACTTGGACTGACACTACAGGCTCTGTCCATCGTCTTAATTGGGACCAGGAAGGAATTTTTCCCCAGGACGGGGAAGATTGCAAAGAGCCCAAGCAGGTTTGGGTTTTTTCACCTTTCTTGTAGTGTCATCTCCCACAAGATACAGATTGTGCAGTTAAATGGGGAGTTCAAGTTGAGCAGTTCACTCTGTTATTTGTAGTGATGTGCAATTCATGTCATTTTTATTCGTAATGTTATGAAATGGTACAAAAACAGATGAATAAGCAAATGATTGTTGTTTTTTTATCCATTTTCAATGTATTCATTAAAAATAATAAAAATGTAAAAATCACTTCACATGCACAAAACAGCCACTGAGGCCATTCTGCACATGCACCGCTCTTTCCCCCAAATGGTGCCAACACTGCTGGCAGTATTTGGGGAAAGGGGTTTTCCAGGGCCACATGGGGTGCTGGGGTCACATTCTGGGGAATTAGCAAAACCCCTGCTACGTCGAGCGTCCTCTTCTTAAGAGGGGCATGCTATGTGGGATCCCCAGGGGGGTTCCCACCCTTGGCCTCCAACCACCCTTTGTATCCAAGGCCTACGCCACTAGTAGCATGCTGAAGGGCCTATGCCCTGGACAGTCTGTCAAGTAGCCACTTTGGGGTTCAGCCCCAATGGGTTGGAAACCCCTAAGGTTGTTAGGGTCTCCGGGGTGACCTCTATCGGGCAGCTCCCACCTGAACTTAGTCCTTCTCAGACTCAGCCTGCCCTCTCTGAAGGTCTGGGTCCAGAGGCTCCTAGCAAGTGAAGTTCCAGGAGGGAGAAGGGAGCTCTGGCAGTGAGCTCCATAGGCCCCCCCCTGCTCAGACTGAGGTCTAGGCCTTGAGCATGCTCAGTGCACTCTAGGCCCACTAAGCATGTTCCCAGGGACTCATACTCAAGAGACTTCCTGGGCTCTACTACTGAGCATGCTCCCAGGACTTATACTCAAGAGGCTTCCCTGGGACCTACCACCCAGGGGAGACACCCTATTACAGGTGCACATGCGGAAAATGTTCTGATGGCCATTTGGGGCATACACAGTGATGTTTTTAAAAATGTATTTTATTTTTAATTTTACATTTTTTAAAAAATCACTGCAAATGTGAAAAATGGCCCCTGGACCATTCTGTGCATGTGTGCCCTTTCCCAAAATGGTACCGGAAGTGTTGGCACCATTTTGAAAAAGGGCCATGAATGCACGGATCTGTTCTGGCGGATATTTGATGTGCCTGCTGCACACTCCTAGTTATTCGGCATGCAGTCCAATGCCAATGGAAATTGAGAGCTCATAGAATTATGGAATGGGAACCTGGAATGAAATAGAACTTATGGAATAGAGATTCACCTCTTAGCGAGTTGAGGGAAGGAGGAGCTCATCAGGGGATAAGCGACCCACGGTTTCACCCAAATATGGGGGGGCGGGGGACGTGGTGTAGACTGTGCAGCAATCCCCTCACCTAACTTCTGTTGATATTAGAGATGGGCAAACAGAACGCCTTTCGGATGTTCAGACATTTGGTTCGAAACTTGAGTTCGGGTTCCGGTGTTCGGTTCGGCAGAGTTCGGTTTGGCTGAAATCAGCCGAACATTCAAAAAAGTGCTATCAGTACCAAATCCGAAACTGAAACTTTTTCGGTATCAGTATGTTTGGCCCTGAAACCGCCCCTGGTGTCCACCCCTGGTGCCAGGAAGTCTGCTCCGCAGCTGCCTCCCCCTTCCAGTCACATTTTTTCCTCCCAAAGTCACGTTTTCCCTGCCCCCAAACTCATCCGAACTATTCAGAAGTTCGAGCATTCGGTTTGGAAGTTTGGTTTGGTCGTCCGAACAGGCTGAGTTTGGGCCTAACTCTGAACTTCCAAACAGTATTCGCCCATCCCTAGTTGATATCCTCCATCCAGTACAGTCTGGTACCTGAGGTCTGTGTACTCATATTATCACCACACGAACCAGTCAACTATCATTCTTGATTTAACCAAGCCAAGCACGTGCACCTGGGACCTCACATATTCATGAATGCTACACTCCTTGTCTCTCCCTCTATTCCCCTTCGTCTCCCCTCCCCCGTCTCTCAGGGCAGGGACCGTGTCTTTTCCATTACTTTGTAAAGCACCAGATACATTGCTTGCGCTATATAAATGCTTGCTAATATTAATAACAACATCATGGGGGGGGGGGGCAGGGGGTGGTGTCCGAGTAGCTAGAATGGATTTGAGAGAATCCATTCATGGTCAGTGAGCTGAGGCATTGGACATGCTGATGGAAGGAGTATGGTTCTGGTTTAGTTCTGATCATATTGTTTACCCCTTCCCGTTTTTTAACCCAGACTGCCAATTATGGTTAATAAAGAGTGCAGCCAGTTTAACCCAACTTTCCGTGTCTGTAGCCTCCTTTTGTGTGCATGTGACAACACATTGTTTGCTCCTTTCAGATTCTCTGTTTTCCTCTTTTCTTGTGAAAGAATTATTTCTTCCTCATACTTTCAGCCCTATGTCTGTAAAACATGGCAGCAGCAATCTCTCTTGCTAATGCTAAAATGTGTGGGGGGAGCACAGGCTACTACCTAAAGAAATGAGAAACAGAAACGTTAATGCAGTATAAACCTGCACAAACTCATTTGTTTAAAAAAAGAAGAAGAAAAAACATACTATATCAATGTTACTTTTAAAAAAAAATAAAAAATGACAGACTGCTTTAAATACATACCAGCCAGGGTAGTGCAATATCCAGAGAGCGAAATGGACTCTTCTAGCATCAGAATATATGGAAGTAAAGATTTCAGTATATTTTTCATAACATTGAACTTAATTATTAGCATCAAAATGATACACTAATGTACAAAATACTAAACTCCCTAGGAGAAAAAAAAATAGATCTATTCTTGTTAGAAATAGTTTACACACCATGCCACAGATTGTTATAGCCTTAGCATTGTGCCCTATGTTCATAGCAAAGGCCTGCATCATGGGTAGAGGAAAACTTTGGACAGCTTTTGTCCTGGTTTAAATCTTGTGGAGTATTATCATCTCAGTGTTGTTGCATCAGGAACATAGGCCAGACAGAGAAGCAAAGGGAGAGGTGCTATTCTTCTTACTGTAGCAGGATTATCTCTGCTAAAATTACCACTAAACAGTTAACAACGTAGACATTTAAGAAACCATAATTTTCTTCAGAGTCAACAAGGAGTAATTTCAGATGTTACGAAAAGTCTTTCACCACATGAACCTCAGTGGATTTCCTGTGGTGGTGGTGTTTCTGGGAACATCTCTTTGGTCCCGGCCAGATGTTCACCATGGTCAACCCCCGTCCGGGATCAAGCTTGACTACAGTTCTCGACCTCCAGTCAGCACGAGGTCGAGAACCATGGTTAGAGTGGCCATGATCTGAGATGGGGCTGGTGATGCCGGCGCTGCACATCTGCTCGCCAGCTTCATCCCAAATCAGGCCCCGACCTTGGGACGGGGTCGGGTGCAGCAGCCACTGAGGCCGCTGCACCTACCCATCTCCCCGTGGGAAGTTTCACCCCCTCCCTGATCCCCCTCCAGAATCAGGACAGCACATCTAAAGGACGGCTGGCCTGATCATGGACCGGGATCCGAGATGGACCCCGGTCCAGTGTTCAGCGTGGCAGGCCTCCGGGCCCATCATGTCTGAAATTAGTTTACCCAAGGAAAGAAAACCATCTTCCTCTTCTTCCTCATGCAAACTCCAGATAAAATGTGTTTTGCACAGGATTCAAGGCAGTGGTGGGGAGCCACCAGCCCACAGGCCAATCTGGCCTGCTGCTGTTTTTTGTTTGTTTGTTTGTTTGTTTTTGATTTTACTCCCTTCCACATCCTGGATCTAGTTTGTGGATCCAGTCCCTACTCTCAAGTACTGAAGAAGTGAGCTTGGTGGAAGGGAGAAAAGATGAAGACAGGGTGATTTCAGAAGTTACCAGTGGCAGTTCTAACGTCAGGGCACCCGGGGCACCGCCCTCCCGACTTGCTCCAGGCCCCCCTGCAGCGTTACTGGGGGAATCTCCTTTCCCCAGGCTTCTGGCATCATTAAAACTCTTCAGAGCCCCGGCGCGGCTGTCTCAGCCACGCCGGGACCCCGAGCTTCCTGGTTGAGTAAATGCATATGCGCAATGCGATCGCGCATGCGCATTGATCTAAATGCTCAGACTTGTGTTGTCGGCATCGGGGGAGGGAGGGGGAGGCGGGGGGCTGGGCCTGGGACACTGAACCACCAATGAATGATGTTTTGAGGAGGGGGAAGGCAAGCCCAGAAGGGCAAATGTCTGCAAAACGCGGCTGGGCGGCTAGCGTTGCCATCTAGCCCGCAGTAGGGAAAATGACAGCCGCTGGGGGCAGACTTGCATGGGGGCTAATAGGGAAAAAAAACATGATAGCAGGTTGTGATTGGGGCTGTAGCCCTTGCCGCCCAGGGGAGGGGGAGGGGTGGTGCAGTGGATGGGGACTGGAGAGCTGTAGAAACAAACCATGTGCTGTGTGCCTTTGCTGTGACGTGTGAGTGGAGGAGTGGATGTGATTGGCTGGGGGGGAGAGAGTGCTTGTGTGACTGGAGGAAAACTTTTTAAATATCAATAGAGTGTCTCTGCTGCATGGCTTTCTCTCTCACGTGGTGATGAGAGGGTGGGGGCTGCCTGCTGCAGAGACTGAGTGAGAGAGGCAGAGCAGTCAGCAGAGCATATATATAAGGTGAATCCAGGTGCCATTTTATCTCTGTTTCACTCATTCTGAGAGTGTGTGAATCAGTTGCTTGCTCTTCCAGAGTGAGTTTTGCATTTGGCCATCCCAGCTGAAATTGGATCTTATTATTTTTTACTTTTTACTCCAGTTAGTGTTGTTAAATTAGATTTAGTTAGTATTTTGTTATTTTTAATAATAATAATAATAATAATAATAATAATAATAATAATAATCTCAAGGAAGCTAGTTAGGTAGTGTAGCCACGCCACCCACTTGGTAGTGCCAAGTGGGTCCATTGAAAAAAAGCCCACCCGGGCCAGCATCATTCTGCCCTTGCTGGAGTGGGGGAGGAGACGCTGCTCAGCCTGCCCTGAGGACCCAGTCCTGCTGCTGGTAAGTAAAGTTTGGGGAGTCAGGGACCCATCTGGGGTTTGGGCTTTGCTTTTTTAGGGAGGGAACCGTGGTCAGGGGGAGGACAGGAGGGACTTGTCTTTGGAGGGAGGATGTTATAATAGTCAGTGATTTGTTTTAATTATGAATTGTGAAATTGATTTTGATTTTATTAAGAATTTTATTTACCTACCAATTACGGGGTGCACTGGGAGTGGGGGGATTTGAGTCTGGATGGGAGTAGGCAGTGGAGTATGTGTAGGGTTGCCAATTTGCCAGATGCAAAATCTAAGAGGGCACTTATAAGTTATGCAGGTTGCAGGGCTGCATTGCAACCAATGCAGCCCTGCAACCTGCACATCTCATAAGTGCCCTCTTAGAATTTGCGTCTATATGGCAACCCGAAGTGGGGGGAGTAGGTGTATGGAGAGACATGGGGGGAGAGCGGGACACGTGTCTTTCTGGGGGTGGACATGAGGGGTCTATGTGAGCTTATGCTCATGGTGGTCTGCTAGAGGGCCTGGGGATGGTTTGGTGGAATAGAGCCCCAAAGGGTGCCACACAACTGTTAAAAACAGGCCTGCTATGAACATGGGCAGGCATTTGGTTCTGTGGTTGCTAGGAATGGTGGTCTGCACAGGGGTCTAGGTTTCTGGAAATGATGTTCTGAAAGGATCTAAAATGTTAAGAACAGGCCTGCTGTGTATGTGCATGGGCTTTGCTGGCAGTGGATCCCCTGGCCCATTGGGGGCCAAACTGGGGGATTGTGCTTGGTAAGGAGATGGTGCTCGGCCTGGTTGCTTGGAGCTCCTCCTGGCTTTCTGCAGGGCCAAGGGGGCTTTGCTGGTAGTGGATCCCCTGGCCCATTGGGGGCCAAACTGGGGGGATTGTGCTTGGTAAGGAGATGGTGCTCGGCCTGGTTGCTTGGAGCTCCTGTTGACTTGCTGCAGGGACAAGGGGGCTTTGCTGGTAGTGGATCCCCTGGCCCATTGGGGGCCAAACTTGGGGGATTGTGCTTGGTAAGGAGATGGTGCTCGGCCTAGTTGCTTGGAGCTCCTGCTGGCTTGCTACAGGGCCAAGGGGGCTTTGCTGGCAGTGGATCCCCTGGCCCATTGGGGGACAAACTGGGGGATTATGCTTGGAAAAGCTTTTTGAAGCTGGGAGCTCAAGATGCTGGTTTGCTGCAGGTCAGGGGCCTGCTTTGCCACTGTGCCTTAGTACAGTACTGCACAAAGCACCCCTACCCAATAAAATCGCAGACAGAAGACATCCAGCAAGCAGTTCCCTTCTCCAGAAGCTCAGACCTAGGAAATGAAGAGAGGCAAGACCCCCAGCCTGTTTTCCCCAAATCTGGTCCCCCCTGTGATTTGTGAACTCAGTTGTGTTCAAAAAGCAGGAAATGTGACAAATGCTAGGTTTTATGATCCAGAGATTCGACTGTTAGTCCTGTGATCTTGGGTGTGTTTGTAGAAATGCTGGTCAGTAGCGGCCTGGTTTAGTACTGTAACACCTGACATTCTGTACCATTTCTCTGCAGTACCTTGGAGTTAGAGGACAGACTCCTGTGTCTGTCTCTCGTGTCTGTGCTACTCCTGCAGATTGCACTTGCATTGTGTTTGCATCCTGATCCAAAGTATGGCAGAAGTGATCTGGATCATAGGTGATTCCTACATGCCGTTTGGAACAGTTTGTCCATGAAGAGGGGCTTAGCTTTTACTCAGGCAACCAGAATTATGACATCTGGTGGTTCGGAAGAGGAGGCATGAGATGGCATGAGATCATTCCAACGTTGGACAGGATTCAGAGGAGACGTGATGTTCCACCTCCAACAGGAATTTTGATCCACTGTGGTGGAAATGATGTGGGCGACCTCACTGGTGTTGAGCTGGCGATTGCCATGAGACGTGATCTGCGCCGTACCATCCACTCCTTTCCAAGGAGCAACATCTTGGTGTCAGATTTAATTGAAAGAGCAGTCAATAGGAATGCTAGGCCAAACCCAACTGATTCTGCCGCACTTCGTCGGTTGAGGAAATCGATGAGAAATGTGAACAGACTAGTGGATGCTTTTCTACGTCAGGAAAGGAGGGCTACGACAATCTGGCATAGGTTCTCGAGATATCAGCTATCCTTGTATGATGTAGGCAGAGTCCATCTATCAAGAGCGGGACAGTTACGTTTCTTTCAAGCACTTCGAGAAAGCATTAGTCAACACATTTGAAGACTGTAGCACTTTACACATCTATGTAAGTTAATGGCTTCTCGCATTGATTGTCTCGAGTTGTTTCCTCTGGTATCTAAAAAGACCAAGTGTAGGGTAGATATTACAAGAAAGGTTTCTAAATAAAGTATTCAATAGATTGTTGTTTATTTTACTATCTCAGTTAACTTTTGCATGGGACAGTGGATTACATAGAAAGGATAGGTTTGAAAATGTGAAAATAACTAGTTTTTTTCATTACACATTAAGACATCTTTTCAAGGTGAGGGACACAAGGAAAGGTTGGGGAGGAATGTTAATATCTTTGAGAGAGTGCTGCTAGTGCCAAATCCCCATCTTTTCCTTTGTTTTTTTTATTCTCAGAGCCAATCTTCAAAAATGAATACTGTGGATACTCTTCTCACCACACTGAGTTATGAAGAGAAGCTGCAGATCAAAGACATGGGACCTCACCGTCCAGAACTGCAAATCGAACAAGCTGCACAGGACAGAGGGAATGGTTATACACGTCGGTTCCACACATCCTGGTACGAGAAGTTCTGGTGGCTATGTGGAAGTGTTTCCAGGAAGTCGTTGTTTTGTTTTCCTTGCCTACTGTTTGGTGGTGATGCACCATGGACAAAGACTGGTGTCAGGACATTAAGCATCTGTCTGAGAAGGCAAAGAAGCACGATTCTTGTAAAAGCCACCTTGACAACTGCCTAAATCTGTCACAGTTGGGGAAAACAAACATTGCTGAGAGACTCAACGAAGGCTACCGTGTGGCTCTAAGGAAACACAATGAAGACGTCGATCGAAACAGATATATCCTCTTCAGGATAATAGACTGCATAAAATTCTGTGGTGCACATGAATTGGCGCTACGTGGACATGACGAAAGCGAGGGATGTGTCAATCCAGGGGGGTTTCGATGTGTGATAGATCTACTTGCCACAGCTGACAGTACATTACAGCAACATTTGAAGACTGCAACTGTCTTCAAGGGGACTTCAAAAACCATGCAGAACGAACTCCTGGACTGCATGCTGCAAATTGCTCGTGACCACATAATAACTGAAATAAAAAATGCAAATTTTGTGGCTATCGAAGCTGATGACACCACAGATGTTTCAACCGTCTGCCAGCCTGTAATGATTTTCCGCTACATTGATGGCAAGGGTTCAACCGTGGAATGTTTTTTCAGCTTCACACACTTGACAGACTCCCGTGCAGAAACAATCACTGAGTCCTTGCTTGAAAACCTCACTACTGCTCTCCCAAGGGACTCTGACAAAGAAAAGCTCAGAGCTCAGAGCTACGATGGAGTGAGCACGATGCATGGAGAGCATGGTGGAGTCCAGAGGAAGATACGGTATGTGTACCCGAAAGCAGACTTCGTTCACTGTTTCGCCCATCAGCTGAACCTTATTGTGCAGCAAGCCATATCTCAAATAAGACAAGTAAGGATTTTCTTCCAAAGTCTGTCCAGTATCCCTGCTTTCTTCAGCTCTTCTCCAAAAAGGACTGAAGTTCTGGATGCGGTGGTGAAGAGAAGGCTCCCCAAAGTAGCTAAAACACGCTGGAACTTCAGTGTGCGGACAGTCGAGGTCATCTATGAGCACAGAGAGAACCTGGTCGAGTGCTTTGAACAAATACAAGTAGATACTCGTGATGCCAAGACTGGTATCGAGGCCAGGTCATACATGACCATGTTGGAATCTGACGGGGAGTTCCTCTACTTCTTGTCCTTGTTCCACAGAATTATGCCACATGTGGACATACTTTACAAGGAGCTCCAAAAACAAAACATTGACTCTGTCAGTATTCAAAGATATACTACAGACTTCGTAAGTGCCATCGATAAAGTGAGGGACTCCATTGGAACTCTGCGCTCAGAGCTGCTGGAGAACGGTCGGATGCACAGAAGTGCACCTAGCATGGACACGCCAGAGCAGATCGCTGTGGAAGTGTGCGATATTATAATCTCACATGCACGTGACCAATTTCAATTCACAAAACATCTAGAGAGTGCAACTTTGGTGCAGGGCACTTTGTTTCAAAGGCACAGTAAACGCTTTCCAATCCAAGCCTTTAATGCGGCAACGCAAGCCTACCCAATGCTGGAGCGAGACCGACTGAGGAGTGAGCTTGGGACTTTCTATGACAGGTCAGAATTCCATTCTGTCAAAGATGCCTCTGCTCTACTTGCAGTGTTGACCAAGGACAACTTGGACAAATATTTCTCAGAGGTGCTTAAACTGCTGAAGATTGTCATGACAACGCCTTTCACAACTGTTGAAGCAGAACGAAGCTTCTCAGCTCTAAAAAGAATTAAAACCTTTTTGAGAAATACCATGACAGAGGACCGTCTTAATGCTCTAGCAATGCTGTCTATTGAGCAAGCCATGGTGAGAGACATTCCTGACTTCAACAACAAAACAATAGATCTGTTTGCACAACGCAAGGAACGACGAGCAAATTTCCAGTACAGGTGCTGAACAGACCTGATGATGATTGAATCTGGACAGTGGCCTGCACAATCAGAAGACCTGTGCTTCATCCATCACGCTCCAGCCTGCATGGTCTTTGTCCTGTTTAGGGAGACCCATGCCAACATGGACGCTGCACCCAAGTAAAGAGGTGATGATCTGGACTCTCCATTGCATGCAGACTAGAAGGAGGGGAGACCCGCACAATGAGAAGACCTGTGCTGCATTCCATCCAGCTCCAGCCTGCATGGTCTTTGTCCTGATTAGGGAGACCCATACCAACGTGGACACTGCACGCAAGTAATGCTTCCCGGGCTTCTTCAAGGAATGAGCACAGAGAGGAAGACCAATTGCACTGCAGAAGCACCACCATGAATTAACCCAGCACCCTAACAACACAATGTGACAACGACGGCACACAAGGCAGAGGGAGGCGTTTCTGGCAGCTGCAAGAGCGATGATGAGAGCCAGCAGAGGACATCTCACGGTAAAGATAAGTATAATTCCTTCTTAAGCTTAAAACAGCGAGTAACAACATTAGGTCTTAAGCTACAGTTAAACTGTAAACAGTTTTAACAGTTTAACACTAGTGAGAGTTTTTTAGAATTGTTGGTCCTAATTTAGTTTAGAAGTAGTTTAGAAATGTGCTAGAAAACTTTGGGTCCTAATGTAGTTTGGAAGTAGATTTAGTTTAGAGGTCTGCACTAGCACTTTGTTGCTAGCTCTGTGCCACCATCCTGGCCCTGCCCCCAAGGAGAGATACAGTGGGCATTCATTGGGAGAGGGTGGAACCTCTCCTTGGAGGCAGGGGCATGTCTGCGGTCAGGGCAGGGACACAGAGTCACAAAGTCCATAGGACAAAAGGGATAAATAGTTATGCACTTGTTAGGGTTCTCGTCTTCAAAATTGTTAGTGCAGATGTAGTGTAGAAGTTGTTAGTTACTAAGAGTAGGCAGCTTGGGTCCTGCCCCTGCCCTCAAGCTTGGGTCCTGCCCCTGCCCTACCTCTCTGCACTTATCGCCCTCCATACTCCAGCCCGTGCACTTCGCTCCTCCTCTGTCCCTTCTCTCACCCTTCCACGCCTTCCCTGCTCCCCTAAGCGCCTTCGTTCCTTCTCACTTGCTGCCCCCCATGCCTGGAACTCCCTCCCTGTCCACATCCGCCTTGCCCCCTCCCTTCATACCTTCAAATCTCTCCTTAAAACTCACCTCTTTCGCTCTGCTCTGTCTGACTCTTTATCCTGCTGAGCCACTATTCCTATACCTACGATCGGTTTACCCTTATCCTTGCAACATGGACCTGCCTGCTGTCATTCTCATCGTAACCAAGCCAAGTACGTGCACTTGAGACCTCGCATCTTCATGAATGTTAGACCCCTTGTCTCTCCCTCTGTTCCCCTTCCTAAGTCTCTCCCCCAGCTCCTGTCTCTCAGATTGTAAGCCCTAGGGGCAGGGACCGTGTCTATTTTATTACTTTGTAAAGTGCCAGGTACACTGCTGGCGCTATATAAATGTTTGTTAATAATAATAATAATAATAAGGAGAGGTACAGTGGCCATTCATTGGGTGAAAGAAGACATGACACTCACCACCTTTTAACCACCCATGGTGGTTATTTATGCATGTCGCTGGGCTGTATTGGTGCCCTATGCAGCCCTGCAACATGCAGAGATAACCACCAAGGCTAGTTAAAGAGTGGTTAGCGTCATGTCTGCTTTCACCCACTTGGAGAGGGTGGAACCTCTCCTTGGGGGCAGGGGCATGCCCGTGGTCGGGGGACACCCTAAAGTCTTAGGGCACCCCCAACAAATCATGTGGGGTCCAGAACCACAGCCATAGGGGCCTTTACAGCAACTGGGCCCACCACCACTGTGCCGCTGTAAACCACTGTAAACAGTTTAAACAGTTTAGAGTTTAACACTAGTTAGAGTTCTTTAAAATTGTTGGTCGTAATGTAGTGTAGAAGTAGTTTAGTAATTTGTTAGAATTTAGAACATTTTTGGTCCTAATGTAGTTTAGAAGTAGAAGTAGTTTAGAGGTATGCACTAGCACTTTGTTGCTCACTCTGTGTCCCTGCCCTGGCCATGGGCCCGCCCCTGCCCCCAAGAAGAGGTACAGTGGGCATTCATTGGGAGAGGGTGGAACCTCTTCTTGGGGGGAGGGGAGGGGACACAGAGCGAGCAACAAAGTGCTAGTGCATATTGCATAACAAAAAAAGAATAAATAGTTAAACACTTGTTAGAGTTCTGTGAAATTGTTAGTGCTAATGTAGTTTAGACGTAGTTAGTTATTAAGAGTAGGTGGCTTTGGACCCGCCCCTGCCCCCAAGGAGAGGTACAGTGGGCATTCATTGGGAGGGTGGAATCTCTCCATGGGGGCAGGGGCGTGCCCACAGCCAGGGGACACCCTAAAGTCTTAGGGCTCCCCCAACAAATCATGTGGGCTCCAGAACCCCAGCCATAGGGACCTCTACACCAACTGGGCCCCCCACCACTAGTGCTTCCAGATGCAGTGTTTGACTTTAGGAGTTACAGGGCTTCTATAGGTCCAATGAAGCCTGAAGTCACACTGTGTCTAGAGGCCTCAAAAAGACCAGCTGTGGAACCTGAACAGTGAATGGACTGGGACCCTACCCTAGAAAACTATCGGCAGCCAAGGACAGCATGAAATGAAGAGCATTCAGGATAATGGTAAGTGACAGCATAGGGATTGCGAGGGTCCTGGACCTCTTCTTTGGGGGAGAGGTCCACAAAGAAGCTAAATTACAAATGACATACAAAATGCAAACATCTATATTAATTTGCTTTTTTTTTCTATCCAGTTTGTCTGAGATCTGGCATGATTCCACACCTCGCCTTGCTTTCCTTGTGAACAGAGGAGAAAGTAGGTAGGAGCACGGCAGAAGAGAAGGCTGCAGACAAGGAAACCCTTTTCCCCTGTCCCCCACTGAACCCATCTCTTTCCCCTTCCTCTTCTCATGCTCCAAAGCCATACCCTCCTATTTCTCCCCTGTCCTGTCTTTTTCTTCCCTTTCATTCTCTTCGGATTCAGCTTGTCACAGAACAGAAAGCTAACTCAGTTCTCCCAAGTTCTCCAAGCCAGAAGGAAGGCTTGTCCCAAAGCCTACACCTTCAGAAGACTGCAGGTGGCCAAGGATGCCATGAAAATCGAGGATTCGAGGGTTCAGGATAAAGGTAGGCAATGTCAACATGACATTTCCCAGTGGGAAAGAGAGCATATAGGACCCCAGTAAGAGGGTTCTCTATTCCCCAGTGGCAGTGCTTCACACACCAGCATCCCAGCAGCATTAAGTAATGTAATGACCATCCAGTGTTAACCCTGGGAACTCCTTGCTGCTGGGTTATGCAATGCCACCGTTGCCCTGGCTCTGCCTACCATTGCCCTGGCTCTGCCTACCATTGCCCTGGCTCCGCCCACCATTGCCCTGGCTCTGCCCACCATTGCCCTGGCTCCACCCACCGGCTCGCCAGCCCGGCAGCGGCTTTGCCACTGGTAGGCTGACCGGCCTTACTACCCCTCCAAACTCAAAACCCACCAGCCGGCCCTGGAAGTTACGCGGTGAAATTCACCACAGTGAATCCCACCCCGGTGTGAATGGCTTCTCCGCGGGTCGTGGTGAAACGCACACCCACAACAGATGTGACAGGGGCAGCACCGCTGGTCAGGGTCAACCAGAGAGAACATGGGCCAGGGAACCCAACCAAAGTGACGCGGTGGCGAGAACTGCGATGGGAACCCCACAATGCACCGGGGTCACGCAAACTCAAACATGGCTGCCAGAGGGCAAACGAAGTCACAGAAGGTGGTGGGTACCACCCAGGGAAGGGAAACACGAAGGGAGGGGTCGGCAGGAGAAACAGCACGAGTTGCGCTTCCAAATAGTGACCATATGGAAGGCGTGTGTGCTTCAAAACCAGAAGCACACACTCAAACGAAGCATCACAACCTTTACCACACCACAAAGGGGGGTGGAGCAAGGGGGCAGAGGAAGGCACACACCAGAGGCAAACAGGGAACCCCCTGACCGCTAGGACGTATGGGAGGAGGGGGGGCCAGCAGGGGCCGCCACGGATAGACGGGCAGCAGGGGAGGGGGCAGGGGCACAATGGCAATGGGAAGGGGAACCCAAGCAGGCCGAACAGTAAGGAGGTGGCACAAGGCACAGGGAGGCACACCAGGCATTTATTGTGGGCACAAGCCACAATGGGCCAGCAAATATGCATACAGTGCTGGAGCATGAGGATAAATGAGTAGGGAGACCTGCAAGGGGGGTGCGGGCCCAAAGCAGGGAGGGGGGGGGACAAGCACATCACACTGCCCCAAAACAAGTGGCAGGAGGCAAAGCACACCCAGGGAGGGAGTGGAGGCACCATCAAATGACACATACACAACTCCCCCCCTGACCGCACAGAGGAGGGAGGGCAAGGGGGCCGACCAGACACACGCTCAAAGGCAAACAGGGGGCCGGTAGAAGTCTGGTCCATGGCTGAGGACCACCAAGGCGAGGGAGCATTCCAAGCCCCGTGGATCATGGGCAACCAGTCCAAGTGCAGGAGTACGGGGCGCAATGGTTGGGGAGGCAGCTCACAGTGACGGAGGGCTGTCAGCGACAAGTTCGCAGGATGCCACAAGAAGGCTCCCGGAGTGGGGCCCACAGACCCAAGGCGAGAGGGTGACAGGCGTGCGGAGGCGGGTCACAGGGGGTCCATCAGTCTCAGGGTGGCATACTGCGGTGGCCAAAACACCCATGCCACATATGGAAGGAAAGCGCTGAGGAGGCACTCGGATTTCAGAAGTGCCCGTCACTGCCTAGACACATCTGCCGGGGCTACCATTGGATGCAGGGGGTGGTACCGACAGCAGGTACACATAGCAGGGCCATTGCCACAGACCCCGGCAGAAGCTTCGGGCGGCCATGTGGAAGCAGATCATGTAGAAGGCCTCAAGGGGTCTGCACAGCTCATCCCAAGTTGCACATCAGAACGGCTGCACACCTCCGACAGGGCTGTCAGCTCCGGGCCAATGGGGGGGGGGCACGCCATAATCATTTGCTGGGGGCTAGGGCAGGTGGGACAGCTCCAGCAGATGGTAGTAAGCAGCCCCACAGGAGCATGGATACCCACGCTCACCCTGCATGCTGATGAAGCAGGACACGGCCAGGGTAGGGCCACCCTCACTCAGGCAGGTCGCATATCCTGGGAAGGCACACACACACAGGACAGAGGCTGTCTCAGCAGGACTCCATGCCACAAGACCCCCCAGAGTGGAGAGTAAGCATCCATCAGGGAAGGGGCTGATCCCCAGCTCCTCACAATGCACGCAGCATTTGTCAGCAGTCACAACATAGCCAAAGCGCAGCATTCCAAAGCTAAAGCAACGATAGGCATTCGGCTGGGTGGGCAAGGTGCGAATGCAGCACTGAATGATGGGTGAATGCCACAGATTGTAAAGGGCCATGCTCTCGCGGGCGGTCCAGGCCCGGACAGAGCCCCCAGAGCCACCGAGCAGGACCTCTGGCTGAGATGCTGCTGCCATGGTTCAGCTCCTAGAGGGTCTGAGCCACAGTGGTCGTGGGGTCAACATGGGATGTGGGGCCGGGGGACTGCACAAGCAGACAGGGGCCACCAGGGCCAACAGATAACGCAAGAAGGGAAGAATGGGGCAGCTGTGGAGGGAGGCGAAGGGAGTGGACAGTGCACAGCTGCCGGCATGCAAGGCTGACCTCCCCACGCATACACACATGCCAGTTGAGATAGGAACGCCATCAAGAGCACACACGGGGGGGACCAGAGGCCCAGGAGTCGAGGCCCCATGCCTGAGGGGTGGGGGAGGTTGGGGAGAGGCAGGAGAGGGCACTCCAAATGGTGTCCCTCAGCCACTACCGGGGGTTCCCACCAGCACCATAGGGAACCCCCTGGCCCTTGCCACCTCCAACGGCGTTTCCACCATGCAGGGGATAGATCTCCAGGGCCACTATCCCATCAGACAGGGGCTGTGCGGCCACCTGGGCACACCCAATGGACCCTTGGGGGTGGGAGGACAGAGACATACACATATTAGGCACAGGTGCGTGGACAGGGGCGGTGGCAATCACGTTCCTCCCCAGCTGCGGACCGAACCAACAGAGCAGTCACAACCGCTGGAATGGATCACACACAGCTTGGTGATCGCCTGGCCATGCTCCAGGTGGTTACTGAGTGGTTCTGGGAGCACGTGGCACTAGTTGGGGTCATCCTAGATGAGCTAGACAGAATGCAGGCAGACCAGCGGTACATGGCCAGGTTGGTGGCACACACCTGTCACGCAACCAGCAGGGCTGGACAACTCATAGCCCTGGGGACGGCAAGGCATCTTGGAATGGCCTACAGCATGCTACTGCTTTGGGCAAACAACCTTTCAGCTGGCAGCAGGGCCCTGCTGTCCAGGGGTGCATGGGAGAGGGCTGCCAGGATGGGCAGCTTGCAATGCCCATCCAGAGACGAACATGGGCCGTTCCGAGGACTCATCAGTGGTGGCAGAGGGTGTTGGCACATTGGGATGATGCCACCTGGGTCAGGCACTTCAGAATGGACCGGCGCACCCTCATGCTACTGGCTGAGTGTTTGCAGGAGTGACTCGAGCCCCCCTGAACCGATATGCGGGAACCCATTCCTGTGCCACAGTGGGTCACCATTGCTGTGTGTGCCTTGGTCACCCCAGACTCCTGCTGTTCCCTTGCACAGCACTTTGGGGTGGGGCTCTCTACAGTGGCATGTATAGTGCATCATTGGTGACCCGGCCTATCCCATAAAGAGATGATTGATGAAGGCGTTTCCTGTGGCCATCACCCCAACTCAGCAGCGTTACAGCACACGCCTCAGCACCGCATGCACCGTGGTCGAGAGGGCCTTCAGTGTCCTCAAGCAGCATTGGAGCTGCCTAGCCGGCCACCTGGACTGTTCCGTGGAGACCTCCTCCCTTGTCATCTGAGCCTGCTGTGTCCTCCACAATATGTGAGTCAGATGGGGCAACTCTTGACAGCCCCCCCTCATGCCGCCTGCCTGGCCCGTTACCGCTGTATGCCGACGTGCCCAACCCCTGCAAGTACCGCTATGCCAAGCGCATCAGGTCAGCGCTGGCACATCACATCGAGCGTCTGGCCCGTCCCTGATGTCCTTGTCGTCATGAACCCTCCGACCTAAGACCGCACAGTGCATGCAACCACACAGCTGCTGCTGTGGCACCGTGCCTGCATGGAATAAAGCACTTGAACATATTAAGGTGTGTCTATTATTTATTGGTGTGCTCCCCCATTCCCTCCCAGAAACCTGGTACACCATTGTGAATGTGTGTCCGTAAGCCCCCCCACCCCACGCCCACCCC
>QEPC01007433.1:2364574-2401056 GCA_003113815.1 Sphenodon punctatus | reverse complement strand
GCCCTCCTCTGCTGACTGCTGCTACCGACCACCTTGTAACCAAGCCAAGTACACGCACCTGAGACTTCGCATCCGCCTGAATGTTTGTTTGTCTTCTCCCATGTCTCTCCCGCTGTCCCCTCTCCTTGTCTCCCCCTCCTTGTCTTTTAGATTGTAAGCCACAGGTAGGGACCGCATCTGATTGTATGTTCTGTACAGCGCCAGGTTGCAACTGGCGCTTTATAAATGTTTAATAATAATAATAATAAAATAAGTAGAGGCCCTATGGGGAGAATGGGCCTTTAAGAGAGCTAGCACCAGCCGGGCTACAGGTGCTGCAAGAAGCCAAGGACAGCGCCTAAAGGAAAGCAGCTGTGTGAAGGGTGTGGCAGAACTAGTCCAGAGAGGGTTCAATCCTGTGCCAAGATCAGTGCAGGAGAGACTGCGAAGGAGGCAGTAGATGAAAAGGAGTTCTGCCTCAAGGAACTAGGTTCAGAGGGTTGCGCCTGAGCGAAGGGTTCTGCTGGACTACAGAAGGTGTTTGCCTGGCCCAGGGACCAAGAGAACTGTGTGTAAACTGGTACAAGAGGCCTCTGGCCTGAGGAAGGCATGCCAAGCCAGGAGATAAATGCTTTGGATAAAGAGACTACAGTTGTATATGGACTGTCCAGGTGATTCAAGGGCAAAATTAATCTAATTAACAGAAAGAGTCACTTTGTGGGCCCTAATCCTGAAAGTACTCACCTCAGGTGAGCTGGTCCCTGCCACAGTATATTTAAAGAAGAGGTGCCATATTTTGAAGAAATAATGCAAGTTACATTTCTGCAAAGAATAATATAAAATTACCTGTCCACATTTTTTTGACTGGACATAAAAGCTTTTGTTCCAGGTCATGATTCCAAATAGGTAAATGTAATAAAGGACTATCTATCTTAAAATAAAAACTGGTCCCCTCCAGTTATAGCAGGTAGCCTGTACCTCACTTGTAGTGCACACACTTTAAGGCTGGCTTGCCTCCTATCTCGTTTCAAGTCAACATTTGTTGCTATGTTTTTGGAAATGAAGGTGAGACGAAATTGTGTGAAGTGTCAAAGTGAAGTATAAGAATATGCATATGTGTTGCTAGCTGTCACCTAGTATTGCTTCGCTGCTGCAAACAATAGAATTCTTGGATGTTAAAAAATAAGACGATAGCCTCCTGGAGTCCGGGTTTGGTCCATGCAGCCCCCACTCACATATTTAGTGTGTAAGAACCTAACAACCAGGCAGTCCCTGCATATATTGCTTGTGTGTTTGGACAGCCCCCACTCGTAGGTTTAGCATGACAAGTCTAATACATGGCTGGTGCTAGCTCTCTTAAAGGCATTCTTCCCCACTGCCCTCCACCTACCACCACTACCACCCCTGTCAGTATCCTTCCCACTATGACGACTCACAGCAGTGGCAAACCATGAGAAAAATAAGCCACACCAGCTGTTTCTTTCTTCTGAGCTATTATGACTCTAGGAGGTGGTACAGTGCCTTCTATCCCCACCCATTCATGGAGGTTCATACCAGGATTTATACCTGCTCCCATTTTGTGACTGTAAATAACCTTTTGCTATGCACACCATGCTGAGTTTACTGAGGAAATTGCATACTTTATTCAGTGGATATAGTGAAAAGCAAAAGTAAAAAGCTAAAATAAGTCTTTGCATGTTGTTCCCATCCGATTTCTCGCATCCGTGGCTTACAACGATGCATGGGCGGGTTGCAGCACACAGTTTTATTGGGGTTTCGTTCACTGTGGTGTTGGAAATCCCTTTCTGTTTACATAAAAAACCCAGGAAAACATGCACTTCTTGCACCCTCTCTCTAGCATATTTTGATTACCATACAGTTGGGACGGAAAACAGCTGGAACAGAAAACACCCCTGCTTGCCCTGCCATCCGATTGAGGCACTTCTGGTGGCCAGACAGTTATCCTCTTGCTATTATTAGGGGTGTGCACCAGGCCTCTATGTCGTTTTTGTTTTTGGTTATCATTTTCATCATTTTAAAATGTCTGTTTTTTATCGTTATTAACAACAATGTCATTTTCATTATTGGTATCAGTATAGTTTCAAACGAAGATTTTATTTTTGGTATCGGTATTGATTCCAATAACATACATATATTTTTATATTTTTATATTTTCATATATATATATGAAAATATACAAATATACAAATATATATATAAAACAGACTAGCCATACCTATATTATTATTATTATTATTTTATTTTATTATAAACATTTGTGTAGCACCAGCCATGTACCGGGTGCTTTACAGAACAAAGATAGAGACACAGTCCCTGCCTACGACTTACAATCTAAAAAGACAAGGAGTGGGAGACAAGGAGAGGGGACAAAGGGAAGACAAGGGAGAAGCAAACAAACATGCAAGTGGCTGCGGAGTCTCAGGTGTGCATACTTGGCTTGGTTACAGTTAGGTAGGAGTCTGCAGAGGAGGGAAGACCATAAGTATTTGGGGGGAAACAACCAGCAGGCATTGGGAAAGGTAGCATGGAAGAAGTGGGTCTTGAGGAGGGATTTTAAAGTGCAGAGGGAGGAGGTGAGGTGGATATGGGAAGGGAGGGAGTTCCAGGCATAGAGGGCAGCGAGGGAGAAGGGACGAAGGCAGTTAGGGGAGCATGGGAGATGAGGGAGAGTGAGGGAGGGGACAGGGGAGGAGCAGAGGGCATGTGCAGGAGTGCGTAAGGCGATTAGGGCTGAAAGGTAGGGGGGATCTTGTCTGTGAAGTATTTTATAGGTGAATACCAGGAGTTTAAACAGCATGAGTTCAGGAAGGGGGAGCCAGTGGAGAGAGGAGAGGAGAAGCTGCACGTGGTCAAAGTGACGGGCTGAGTGGATGACCTTTGCGGAGGAGGTTTGGATGGCGATAAGGGAGGACAGGTGAGAGCGAGGGAGACCAGCGAGGAGAAGGTTGCAGTAGTCGAGGCGAGAAATGACCATGGCATGAACAAGGGTTTTGGCAGAGGAGATAGAGAGAAAGGGGCGGATCTGAGCGATGTTATGGAGGGCGAAGGGGCAGGACTTGGCAACAGAGTCAATGTAAGGCTTAAAGGAAAGATGAGTGTCAAAGATGAAGCCCAAGCTACGGGCTTG
The DNA here is from genome assembly GCA_003113815.1 of Sphenodon punctatus. Lineage (NCBI taxonomy): Eukaryota > Metazoa > Chordata > Lepidosauria > Sphenodontia > Sphenodontidae > Sphenodon > Sphenodon punctatus. The sequence continues at coordinate 2,397,929 of QEPC01007433.1, read as the reverse complement.
GGGAACAGGATCGATTGTGACTCCGTCGATGCAGATGGACAGGGAAGCGGGAGAGGAAGAGGAGGGAGGAAAAATAAGGAGTTCAGTCTTGGCCATGTTGAGCTTGAGCTGGCGTTGGGACATCCAGGTGGAGATGTCAGCGAGACAGTTGATGAGGCGTGAGTGGACAGAAGGGGAGAGAGAGGGAGTAAAGAGATAGAACTGAGTGTCATCAGCATAGAGATGATATTGGAAGTCATGGGAGGAAATGAGTTTGTCAAGGGAAAGGGTGTAGATAGAGAAGAGTAGCAGGCCAAGGACAGAGCCTTGGGGAACCCCAACTGAAAGGGGGAGGGAGGAGGAGTTGGAATTGGGAAGAGACACATTAAAGGAGCAGTCAGAGAGGTAGGAGGAGAACCAGTCAAGGACAGAGCCACAGAAGCCCAAGGAGCGAAGCGAGTCCAGTAGGAGTGAGTGGTCGACAGTGTCGAAGGCAGCAGAGAGGTCAAGGAGGACAAGAATGGAGTAGAGGCGCTTAGATTTAGCGACAAGTAGATCATTGGTGATCTTGGCAAGGGCAGTTTCCGTGGAGTGAAGGGGGTGGAAGCCAGATTGGAGAGGGTCCAGGGAGGAGTTGGCAGAGAGGAGGTCCAGGCAGCGGGAGTAGACAACACGTTCCAGAAACTTAGAGGCAAAAGGAAGGCAGGAGACCAGCCGGTAACTAGAGGGGTCGGATCGGTACAATCTCTCTATATGTACACAAGTAATATCTATCTAAATCTAAGGGAGACAGGGGAAGGGAAAAGGAAAACTGTTTATTATCTAATCAATTATCTATATAACTATTCTAATCTATATGTCTATAATTGTCACAGGGGTTTTGGGGAAATACACACTCAGGGGGAGTCCTGTCACATGTGTTACTCTGGCCCTAACCCTGCTCCCAAGGCTCTGAGGTTAAATGCCCATCAGGATAGAAGTTTGGCCCTAACAACCTCTGTGAGATCAAGCCTCTATCATCATGGGGCGCAGAGCAATACAGGAAGTCCAGAGCCTTGCCCCACTCTACCACTAGATTCTGATACACAATGCGGGGGAAAGAGTGACTAGTGGGGACAATGTGGGGGTTGTGGGCATGGACCCCGGATCCTGGGGACGGGAGAAGGGACTGCACACAGGGAAGGAATGGGGAGGCAATCTCAGGTGGAGGACAGGGGCTATCGCTACAAGCACTCACCATTCACTCTCTCAATCAAATTTGGGAACACGGGAGGGATACAAACACACTGAGGCTCGCTTACACATACACACACCCACACACGTCACAAGATAGTACAAGCAATAGGGAACACAAGAATTGGTACTTAGCTTTGGGGGGCTGGTTTCTCTCTGATTACCAGTGCTGGAGCTGAGCACAATGCTGGCTTTTATCCTGAAAGTCCTGCCCCTGCGCGTGCTCGCAAACACTCAGAGCACCATGGTGGGGGTGGGGCTGACACTGTGTTGCGTGGGGGTGAGGGAGGAGCAACCAATGGCCCTGGAGCGGGACTTGTTGCCATGAGGACCAGCACCTGCACTGCGGAGTGCTGGTCTGCTACTGGTGGTGCCGTGCCGCGCCTTGTTCTGCTGAGGCGCCGCCGTGGCAAGCCATGGAGGACCCAGAGCCACCGCTGGTAAGTGGAGCTCACAATAATATATATTTATATCTAACCTATACTACCTATCTATATATTATGTACAGGGGGGAGAAGGTAAAATGTAGAGTATGAGAAAGGAAAGGTATTGGTATACAATGAGGGCTAGGGAGGATTGTCCTCCCATTATAAAGGGTTGCAGTGCCCTCCCCAAGAGTCTCCCTGATTAGCTGTGGGAGGCAGCAGGCATTGAGCAATCACAGAGTGCCATGAGACTGCTGGGGCCTGCTTGTGCTGCTCATTGGCCGGCAATACATCCATCAGATACTGCTGAGCTGCTTGCCCCTCCCAACACAGGCACAGTTCAAGAGTTCAAGCCTCTTTAGGGCTCCAAGATGTCTGCTCCCTCCTCCCCTCTCCACATTTCCCCTCCAAAACCCAACTGTCACAGCACTAATAATAACAATAACAATAATGACAGTTGTTTTCATTATTGTTGACATTATTCTCGATTGTCATTTTTGTTATTGTAATAACGATAATGAAACTGAAAATTTTCCTTATTGTTATTGTAATAATAACAAAAACGACATCCACACCCCTATCATCAGGGAAGTGTTGAGAAAAAATGACAGGGAAGTTCCAGCCTCTGTTAGTGACTGCCCTACTTCTGGCAGTGCACAAACATCCAGAAAATTCACAATATTATTCATATCCCACACTCTCCTCTCATCCGAGGCTCCCACTTTTCCATTCTGCTGAACCTGAAACTGAAGCAGGGTCTGTACTCCATAGGGATGTGCGAACAGGACAGAGTTTGGATGTTCAGCCATTAGAACTAAAACCTTAGTTCGGGTTTGTGGGTTCGATCTGGTGGACTTCGGCGCCACCGGGAGGCTTGGGACACTCCAGGGACCCCAAGGGGGACCGTGGTGGCATGGCAGGCCATTGGAGACCGAGCAGCAGCAGCAGCAGAGACCGGGAAGACTTGGGGCCCTGGGTTGCCTGGGCAGGCAGGCTCAGAGCCTGGCCCCTGGGGGTGCCCATGGCTCGCCGTTGGAGACTCAGAAGCAGCAGCAGCAGCAGCAGCAGCAGAGACCTGGAAGACTTAGTCCTTAGCACCCCAGGTTGCCCAGGCAGGCAGGCTTGGGGCTTGGCCCCTAGGGGTGCCCGTGGTGCCAAGGCTGGCCATCTGAGACCCATTGGCAGCAGCATAAGTAGAACAGGCCAGAAAGGCTTGGGGCTTGGTTGTCGGCACCCCTACTTGGCTGGAGATGGCAGGCTGGCATCAGTGAAGCAGCGGCAGAGGCCAGGCCAGGGCTTGGTGTGTGGCACCTCTGTTTGACTGGGTGTTGCAGCCTGCCAGGCATCGGTGGGGCAGTTGCAGACAACGAAGTGGAACGACAGCCCTCCCTGCCTGGAACGTAGGCCCCAGAGCCCTGATGGTGGGTCCCTGATGGTGGCTGGAGTGACTGGTTGTTTCTTGATGCCATGGAATGATAGCTCCCCGTGAGTGGAATGATGGCCCCAGAACCATGATGGTGGGTCCTGGGACTGGAGTGGCAGCTTCTAGATGAAGTGGAATGATGGCTCCCTGTGATTGGAATGATGGCCCCAGAACCCTGACAGTGGGTCCTGGTACTAGAGTGGCAACTTCTAGATGAAGTGGAATGATGACTCCTCATGAGTGGAATGATGGCCCCAGAACCCCGATGATGGGTCCTGGGACTTGAGTGGCAGCTTCTAGATGAAGTGGAATGATGGCCCCAGAACCCTGATGGTGGGTCCTGGGACTAGAGTGGCAGCTTCTAGATGAAGTGGAATGATGACTCCCTGTGAGCAGAATGTCGGCCCCAGAACCTTGATGGTGGGTCCTGGGACAGGGGTGGCAGCTTCTAGATGAAGTGGAATGATGGCTCCCTGTGAGTGAAATGATGGCCCCAGAATCCTGATGGTGGGTCCTGGGACAGGAGTGGCAGCTTCTAGATGAAGTGGAATGACAGCTCCCCGTGAGAGGAATGACGGCCCCAGAACCTTGACGGTGGGTCCTGGAACTAGAGTGGCAGCTTCTAGATGAAGTGGAATGATGGCTCCCCATGAGAAAAATAACAGCCCCTGAGCCCTGATGGTTGGTCCTGGGACAGGAGTGGCAGATTCTAGATGAAGTTGAATGATGACTCCCCATGAGCAGAATGACAGCTCCAGAACCCTGATGGTGGATCCTGGGACTGGAGGGGCTGGAACACCTACTTGGCCAGGCATTGCAGGCTGCCAGCTAGGCATCGGCAGAGCAGCAGCAGAGGCCCGGCCAGGGTTTGGTGGATGGCACCCCTGCCTGGCCAGGCATTGCAGGCTGTCTGGCATCAGGGAAACAACGGCAGAGGCCTGACCAGGGCTTGGTGATTGACACCCCTACATGACAAGGCATTGCAGGCTGGCACCCATCTCGACTGAGCTCAAGAAGCTCTATTTCAATTTGGACAAGCCTTTCCCAGTGGTGAATCTCATGGACACCCAGCCCCTGCCCATCAGCACAATGATCCGAGCTATGCCCATCTACAAGATTTAGAAGCAAATGACTGATGTGCAGTACTAGCAGCAGCAGCAGAAGCAGCAGCAGCAGCAGCAGCAGACATTTGATTGCCTGGGCACAGTAACTGCGGCAGGCACCCCTGCTCGTCTGGGCATTGCAGGCTGGCTGGCATCGGTGGAGCAGAAGCAGAGGCTGGGTCACGGCTGGGTGGCTGACACCCCTGTTCAGCCGGGCATTTCAGGCTGGCTGGCATCAGTGGAGCAGGAGCAGAGGCCCGGCCAGGGCTCGGTGGCTGGCACTCTTGCTCGGTCTGGCATTGCAGGCTGGATGACATCCATGAAGCAGCATCAGAGGCCCAGAAAGGGCTCAGTGGCTGGCATACCTACTTGGCCAGACATTGCAGGATGGCAGGCCTTGACGTGGGTCACTTGCAGACAATGAAGGGAAACGACAGCCCTCCCTGCCTTGAACGTAAGTCCCTGAACTCTGACAGTGGGTCCTGGGGCTGAAGTGGCTGGCACCCCTGCTCGGCAGAGTGTTGCAGGCTGGCTGGCATCATTCAAGCAGCGGCAGAGACCCGGCCAGGCCTTTGTGGCTGGCACCCCTGCTTAACCGGATGTTGCAGGCTGGCTGGCATCGATGTGGGACACTTGCAGACAAGTGGAACAACCACCCTCCCTACCTAGAACGTAGACTCCAGAACCCTGATGGTGGGTCCTGAGGTTGGAGTGGCCAGCATCCCTACTTGGCTGGGCATTGCAGACTGGCATCAGCAAAGCAGCGGCAGAGGCCCAGCCAGGGCTTGGTGGCCAGCACCCATGCTCATCTGGGCATTGCAGGCTGGCTGGCATCAGTGGAGCAGCGGCAGAGGCCCAGCCAGAGCTTGGTGGCTGACACCACTACTTGGCCGGGCATTGCAGGCTGGCTGCCCTCCATGTGGGATACTTGCAGACAAGTGGAATGACAGCCCTCCCTGCCTGGAACATAGTCCAAAGAACCCTGATGATGGGTCCTGGGGCTGGAGTGGCCAGCACCCATACTTGGCCAGGCATTGCAGGCTGGTTTCGGCCAAGCAACGGCAGAGGCCAAGCCATGGCTTGGTGGCTGGCACCCTGGGCTGGCTGGCATCAGTGGAGTAATGGCAGAGGCCCAGGCTGGGGCTTGGTGGCTGGCACCCCTGCTCGGTCAGGTGTTGCAGGCTGACTGGCATCATTGGAACAGTGACAGAGACCCGTTCAGGGCTCAGTGGCTGGCACCCCTACTTGGCTGAGCATTGCAGGCTTGTATCCTACTCTCCAGATCTCGACAAGCTATTCTGCCAATTGGTCAAGCCTTGCCCAGTGGTGAATCACGTGGCGACCCAGTAGCAGACATTGGATTACCTGGGCACAGTACCCGTGGCACAGCAGAGGCAGCAGAAGCAGACATTGGGTTGTTGGGTCACAGAACCGATGGCATAGACAGCAGAGGCAGCATTGGCATCAGCAGAAGACATTGGATTGCCAGGGAACAGAACCCATGGCACAGACAGCAGAGGCGGCATTGGCAGCAGCAGCAGACATAGGATTGACTGGGCACAGAACCCATGGAACAGCAGAGTCGGCAGCCGCAGGATCTGCCTGTGCGTAGTACCCATGGAGCCAGGATGGTAGGGTTTTCCAGGGAAGAGCTCCCATACAGCGGAAGATGGAGGCATCAGGATTGCATGGGCATGTTTGGATTTGCCAGGGCAGAGCACCCATGGAGCAGCAGATAGCAACAGCGGGATTACCAGGCCAGTGGGGCACATCGCTCAGGGTTGTCAGGGCAGGCAGACAGGCACCTTGGCATGAAAGGCAGGCAGGCCAGGGCAGGGCTTCAGTTTTTCCCACAGGGTGGCCAGACAGGCACGTTAGCATGAGCATGGGAAGTCAAGCTGAGGCAGGCTTTGATCTTGACCACCTGGACGGGCGGGCAGACAGGCAGCATGGCCTGAGCATGGGAAGGCAGACTGGGACAGGGTTTTATCTTGGCCACCTTGGCAAGTGGGAAGACAGGCAGCATGGCATGAGCATCGGAAGGCAGACTGAGGCAGGCTTTGATCTAAGCCACCTGGGCTGGCGAGTGGACAGACAGGCAGCATGGCATGAGTAGAAGGCAGACTAAGGCAGGGTTTGATCTTGGCCACCTGGGCAGGTGGGCAACATGACAAGAACATGGGAAGGCAGACTGAGGCAGGGTTTGATCTTGGCCACCTGGGCGGGTGGGCAGACAGGCATCGTGGCATGAGCATGGGAAGGCAGACAGAGGCAGGGTTTGAATTTGGCCACCTGGGCGGGTGGGCAGACAACAGCGTGGCATGAGCAGAAGGCAGACTGAGGCAGGGTTTGAACTTGGCCACCTGGGCAGGCGGGCAGACAGGCAGTGTGGCATAAACAGAAGGCAGACTGAGGCAGGGTTCGATCTTGGCCACCTGGGTGGGCAGGCAGCGTGGCATGAGCATGGAAAGGCAGACTGAGGCAGGGTTTGATCTTGGCTACATGGGCTGGTGGGCAGACAGGCAGCGTGGCATGAGCAGAAGGCAGAGTGAGTCAGGGTTTGATCTTGGCCACCTGGGCTAGTGGGCAGAAAGGCAGCATGGCATGATCATGAGAAGACAGATTGAGGCAGGCTTTGATCTTGGACACCTGGTGGTCAGGCAGGCAGACAGGCAGCGTGGCATGAGCATGGGAAGGCTGGCTGAGGCAGGGTTTGATCTTGGCCACCTGGGCGGGCAGGCAGACAGGCAGTGTGGCATGAGAGGCAGTAGGGAAGGCAGGCTGGGACCTTGGCAGGACACTCAGATAGGCTGGTGAAGACTGTGCAGAGAGAGAGAGAGAGAGAGAGAGAGAGAGAGAGAGAGAGAGAGTCAGATAGGTGGGCTGTGATCGTCTAATCAGAAGCCAGCTGGCAGGCTTACAGCTTCCCAATGCCACCATGCGTCATGAGGTCAGTCAGATAGACTGGCGGAGGTTGCCTAGTCAGAGAGAGAGAGAGAGAGAGGCATAGCGGACATCGGACATTGGGAGGAAGAGACAGAACCTCAGCAGTAGCAGCCCAGATTGAGAAGGAGCCCCGTCCCAAGAATGCCCTTGGCATGGGATAGCATGTGCCACTGCACCATCAATCCATGTCCAGGGGCAGCTCGGGGAACCCCAGCAGCGGAAGGTTCACTTTAATGAACAACAACTACTCCACCAACTTGGCCCCCAGTCTCAGGTGGTGCGGCAAGCAAACGTCCCCCGTCAGTGAGAACATCTGCTCGATGGGGACACTCGTTGGTGGGAAGGTCAAGAGTCCCTTGGCCACTTTGGACAGGGCAGCCACACGTTGGTCTTGCCAGCCCAGTAGGCCAAGGGATCGCTGTTGGGTTCGATGCATGGCTCTTCCTCCAGGTAGCTCTCCATAGCTACTAAGGCACTGTTGTACTCCTGCATGTAACTCTGCCTGGGCACCACCTCCACCACTGCCCTCAGTCAATCTGCCTGCCCTGCTGTGCATGACCCCATGCTCGCCAGAGTTCCCTGCACATACTAGCTGCTTCTGCTGGCAATAGGGATACTGCTGCTACTCAGCCAGCTGCTGGTGCTGCTAGTTCTAGGGCTGGGGGCAGGGATAGACCCCGCCAACTAAAAGGGGTGGCTTCTCCCACTCCCAGCATCCCCACGGGCATCCTGCTGCTGCTGCTCCCACGCACTCTCAAGAGCTCGCTCTGCCTGCCAGACCCTCTCCACCAGATCACCCTTCCAGTGCCCATAGAGTGCTGTCTGGCGTGCCATGCTACCCTTGACCCTGGGGTCCAGCATGGTTGCCAAAATGTATTCCGCCTGCTGCAGGAGCTCATCGAACCAACCGTACCTTCAGCCCTGCCTTCAGCTACTGCACCAGGTGAACCACCTCATCCGCCAGCTTCCTGCCCTGAGGGCCACAATTCCATCTCTGGTGAATCTGCTCTAGCCTTCTCAGGAGACTCTGGATCAGATGGGTAACCTGGCTGATGGTGGCTGTGGAGGAGCTGATGGTCTCCCTCATGGCCAGGAACGGTCTCAGAACAAAGACCATGTGATCCAGACTCTCCCATTCTGCCCCATCGTACCCTGGAGGTGCTCCGCTGTCCATCACCAGTTGAACCTGATGCAAGGCGGCTTTCTGCTCGAGAAGCTGCTCGAGCATCAGAAATGTGGAATTCCACCTAGTGAACACATCCTGAACAAGCTGGTGCACTGGGGAGCCTTGCTCGGCTTGCTTCGCCCTGTGGAGGTCACTGCCCTTCACAGTCTGGTTAAAGAAACCGGCCAGGTTTCTCCCCCGATCAGTCAGGGAGCTGAGGGTGCCTTCCCCAATCCCCTTTTCGCCCAAGCCCAGAGCGTCCCTGACCACCAGGTGAAGGGTGTGTGTGGCGCAAGGGATGCTGGGTGAAGCCCCCCTTGCAGACTGTCTCAATATGTTGGCCACGTTGTCCATCACCACAGACTCCTTGGTGAAGGGTGCGCCTGGCATGACCCACTCTCTCACCATGGCAGTCAGGGCTGCCTCAATGTTCCGAGAAATGTGGGGGCCATCCATGACTTCTGCCAGAAGCAGGACCCACCTATACCCTGCTTCAAGACCCCTCCTGCCACTGCCAAATCCTGCCTCTGGGTCCTGCCACCAGTGTGCCGTCATTTCCAGGTAGGCATGCTGCGTGTTCCTACTCGACCACAAGTATGTGGTGAACTGGATGGTGGCACCCCAGATGCTTCCTCACCCGCTCCTATAAAGCCCGGTACAGGGCTGGCACCACCTGCCTTCTCAGGGTTGTGCATGATGGCAGCTTAAACTGGGGGGCCAGGAAGCCAATCAGGCACCTAAACCCCATGCACCTGACCACCGAGAAGGGCTGCCCATCCAGAACTATCATTCCCCAAACATGCACGTGGCTTTCAGTTGACGCTGCCCTCCACATACTGCAGTTGCCGATGGACTTGGTAGCTGTCCCCACCCCAGGTACTCCATGGTGCACTGATGCTGCTGACGCTGCTCCCCCCTAGCAGCAATACCGCTCCTGCTGCTAGAGGCAGCTGTTAGAGCAGGATGCTTGCCCACTGATGGAGTCGGACGGCATCCACTGCCCCTGCCTGCCCACTTAGCAGCACAGCACTGTGGCATCCCTTCAGGTGCCTCACCATGGCAGTTGTGTCAAGGTTGGTGAGCACCTGCCCACACTTCACCACCTTCTGGCACAAAGTGCACTGCACCTCCCTGGGGTCATCCACCCACACCAACCTAAAATGAGCCCAGATGGAGAATTTTTTGCCCCCTCCTGCCTTCTCGCCTACACTGGAATATGCACCACTGACAGCACTGCTGGGAGGGGTAGAACATGGTGGCAACACAGCTCTCAGAGGAACAGCCATCGCCTCAGCACCAGACATCTCCTCTGCAGGACTAGTGTCTTCCTCGCTGTCCCCAATCAGAGTGATGTTCCGCGAAGGGGAGTACTGGGACCCTGAGGCTGATGGACTGCCTACCATGCTGCTGCCACTCTCCCTGTGCCCCCTATAGCTGCTGCTGCTGGTGCTGCTGCTCCTGCTGCTGCTGCCATTGCCTCGGGATCAGGCCCTGCCTCTAGCAGGCGGGGTGGGATCCATCAGCCCTGGACTGTTGGGGATCACCTCAATAATGGGGGTTGGGGACATTGGTGGCCCTGCAGGAACATCCGACCCTGAAGCACCTGCACCTGCTCCTACAGCCGCAGCAGAGACAGCCATAATCTCCTGGAGTGCTGGCCTTCCAGTGCCCTGCATGGCAGTGGAGGAAGCTGGCAGGAGGCGCCTCCGAATCACACCCCTAGTGCCACTGCTGGGAGCCTCTGAGGCCTGACTGCAAAAATCAGGCCTGTGCAGTTTGGGGTGTAGTGATGGGCTTGGGCTGCTGCTGCTGCCTGCTGTCAGTCCGCTGGCACGTCCCCTGCCACCTCTGCCACGTGCCCCATTGCCCACCTTATGGGCAGCAGACCGGCCTCTTCTGCTTCCCTTCTCCATTTCTCCCACCCAAAGAATGCACACAAAGATTTAATATATTTTTTATTTATTTATTCAAATTTGTAATCTAATATTATATATATATATACACTAACTCTAACTACTATTAACTATTCTAAAACCTATGGAACTAAATGCAATGTTATCTAATATCTACAAAGGCCTAGTTCTACAAACACACTATAAAATATTAAAACTGAATCACTACACACTATCTCTATCTATCTCTATAACTAAGCTAACTCCTACAACTATCTATCTATAGAAACTATCTAATATCTAATATCTATCTATATCTATATATACAGGGATTGGGGGGGGGGGACACAGACAGCTCACAACAAACATCACAAGGGGTACAAAATTGAAATGAAACATATATCAATCTAATCCTAGTCTAAATAAATCCAAAACAGGGGGAGGGAATCAGGGATGGTATATATACAGGGAGGAGGGAAGGATTCAATGGAGGGTAGGGAGAAAAAACACAGGGAGGGGTAAAAAATAAAAATAACACCTAAATCTATTTAATCTAACCTAACTAAATGAAGCTATGGAGGTAAATGTGTGGAAATGGGTGAAATAGGAGGAGGAGGAGGAGGATGGCAATGAATTGGGAGGAACACAAACTGCTGGGAGAGGGAGACTTCTGAAAACGCCTGCTGACAGGATCAGTGGCTAACTCAGAAGGAGTTGGAAGAGGGGAGGGCAATGACTTTCATTACTTCCTGCACCTGCCATACCACAAGCCCCATTGGCTCCGTGCAGCCTAGCCCGTGGCCAATCGCAGACTGCGAAGCCAGTGCGCTGAGGAAAAGAAGGATGGTGATTGGGCAGGCTGGCTGCTAGTCCAAGCCTCTCCAACCCTGGTGCCAGGAAGTCTGCTCCTCACCTATTTTTCCCACCTAACGCTGTTGAACTGTTCGGGGATTCGGGTGTTCAGGTCAGCCGTTTGGTTCGGCCGTCTGAACGGGCCGAGTTCAGGCTGAACACTGAATGTCCGAACCACGTTCGCACATGCCTAGCACTCCATCATGCATATATAGAACCACATTGTGTGCATATGTCACCCTATGAGTCCATAGGCTGTCTCAGAGAATGAGTCTAACAGTTTTCTCTGTATATCAAGCCTCATCCAAATGTCATCAAAGGCCAAGACTATCACACACAATCACACACCGACCCCAAATTCTCTGGGCCCCAGGCAGCCACATCACCCACAAACAAAAGGCGAGGCCATTTGGTTTTTCCAACTGAACAACCTGCAGCAACAGCTTTCTATGGTGTTATGACCCCTCATGCTCATTACAACCCAAAACTATTACTTTGAAAAGATGAAATAAAATATATGAGTAGCTTAACCAGTGTGCAGCTCTACTCCCACATACATTCCAAGCACAGTGACCTTTACTGCCATGCAGATCCCTCCACCAGCCCAATTCTTAACACTCAGTGGATTCCCCCGCCCCTCCCTGATTAAGAATGCTTCTGTGGTGCTAACTAGGGCTGAAATGAGAGCAAGTGTTCCTGATTCGAAGAGAAATACTGACCTTCTGGAAGTGCTTGTGAGTGTCCGTCAGTACTTTGTCAGTTTCTGGTGATTCTGTGTTTCAGCCATTTTTAAAGTCACTTTCCAGGACTTTTTCGTCACTTTCCAGAAACTTTTTGACAGTTGTATGGCAGTTTTAGAGCACTTTTGACAATTTCTACCACTTTCCGAGTGCTTAGTTGTCACCTTTTCATCTCCACAGCCCCTGGGGGTGCACAGAGGGCACACACAGGACTTGGGACCAGCCCATAGCAGCCTCCTTCTACATGTGAAAATGACTGGAATACGGTGAAAACAGTGAGAAAACCGGTAAGTTTGAATGTTGTGTGAATCTTGGTGAATGCCCTGCTTCCAATGGAAGCAGCACTCACCAAGATTTTTCATTTCAGGTCTAGTTGCACATGTGTAAAAAATTTAGATGAGTTGGCGCGTGCACTGATGTGTTTGTGACAGAAATGTCTATTCAATCTAATAGCCACCTAAATTGGCACTGCTGGTAAAGCAACACAAACACACTCAGAATAATCTTTGCAAAACTTTTTCAGCCAATAGGTGGCCTATAACCAGTGCTAGCTCACACTTGGTACACAACCAGTCCTGTAAGGACACATGACCAATAGTGGCAAATAGCTGCTCATGTTTAGAAGTCTATAAAAACAGTAGGTGATGAAAACAACACCAAAACCACCAAACCTCCACCAAAATCCCACCCAGTACCACCTCCCCATGTCCCACATCCAACCCCCCACTCCACAGCCCTACCGCAAACCCGCTCACCAAGCATCCCATCTCCTGTCCCTGCCCGCCAAACGCCTTTACAAACAAAAAGTCTTGTACCACCTCCAGAAGACAGCCAGGCTCAGACTCAAATGAACCTCCAGGGGAAGGAGTTCCATAACACTGGGGCAGCAACTGAGAATGCCTCCCTGTGAGCCCTCATCATATGCACAAGATTAACAGATGTTACCCACAGGGAGGCTAGTACAAGGAATGCTACTGACTATCATGCTGTTATTTGTGGCAGGAATGACCCTGTCAGATAATAAGTGTTTGTAGGGCAGACAGTTAGTTGCACATACCCTCTCAAACTGCTGAGTTGTTTGGTTATTTTTTAAAGTATTCTGGCCAAGAATCCTGTAGTTTCCCTTTAATAATATAAAAATATTAGTGAGTAAACACCGAACTCTAATCTCCAGGGCTATCAATCTGTCAACTTTCATAAGCACTAAGTCCACTTAGAATACTAAAAGATATTAGATCATTAAAATAACTCATGTCACATTACCAGAACATAACATTTTAAAATGCTTGATCTGAAATAAATTGATTGGCAAGTAAATCTGAAATAGCTGCTGAAAGAATGCCAAGGGGGCAGAGGGGGAATCGCAAACACAATACAGAAAACACATGTAAGGGATTCGGTTTCATTTGGAAAGGGTATATACACAATTGTGTAATAGTCAAACAAATAGGTTCCTCCTGAGGATAATTCTGGTCGAAAGTCATGCCAAATTTTCAATATGAAGCACTGAGAGAGATGAGAATTGAGAACTTCTCAAATTAGAGTCTGTATTGTAATGAAAAGCTTACTTAGACTATTCATATGTCAAGGGTTTTTCTTCTTCTGTCTGATGAAGAGCAGGAATCCTGGTGTTTTGGTTTAACACACAGATCACTGAGTTAAAGAATTCAGTGTCTCTACAACCAATCATTTCCAATCATTGGAAAATTGGGTTGACAAGTCAAAGCAATACAAGTCACTGCTGATTTGCATAGATTTGCATAAATGTTGCCCATATTTAATTCTACTTTTAAAAAGGAACAATCTTCTCAGTATAACTCCAGTACAATTTCACACGATAAAATAAAGCTGTAGAAGACATCTTTTTAACAGTCCAGTTTAAACGTTCTGAAGAGCAGAACTTTAATAAAAGGACCGCGTCTATTTCTATGTTCTGTACAGCACCAGGTCACACTACTGGCGCTATAATAATAATAATAATAATAATAATAATAATAATAATAATGGGAAAGGAATATTTAAGCAGGATTTTTAAAGTAGCAACATTTTCTGGTATTTTAGAATCTTGGGAACTAGGAGTAAGAAGAAAGGGAGGTTCATTAGTGAAGCCATTAGTAGGCTGATGACTTCCAGAAAATTATGTTCCCATCTGAAACTGGATATGATGCTTTTTCTACTCACTTTTCTATCCAGAGAAATAATGCATTTTGCAAGTATAACATTTTATTATATTATTTTGTTACCATGCGGAAACCATCATAAAGAATGTAAATGGCAATCCTACTTAAAAGTTGGAATGCTATATCCTGTAGGACAGAGGATGTCTCTTTGATGTCATCTCTCTTTGTTAAAACTTTTGTGGGCCACAATCCTCAAACCACTTTATCCAGATTAAGTGGACTAGGTGGGAATTGCAGCCTTTGTGTGCTAATAAGTAGCATTAACTAGGTTGTAAATTAGAGATATGCATTTAAGCCTTTAGGGACCTTTCGTCGTATTCAAGTTCAGTTTTAGAGTTCATTGGTTTCAAAATATTCATTAACTCACTTCAGCATCTATAAGGGTAGAAATCCTCTTCAAAGCAGAGGCAAACATTTCAGAATTAGACTGTTTCTTATCTATGTACAGTATAACCTCTGTATAACAAACCCCATATGAACAGAGAAAAACAGGACATTCATCTTTCCCTGCCCCAACCCCATCCCCACCTGTATTTCAAGCCCCAGCTGGGAAGGATGGGGGTGGGAGGAGAGATGACAAAAACACCTCAGGATGATCATTGTCTCTGGATCATTTATTTTTAAATGATCATTGTACATAGACTAATTTCAGATGAGCTGGGATTTTTAAAAGTTGCTGGGATTGTTAAAACCAGGAGTTCATTATAGAAAACTTGCAGTGTATTTTGCTTAGTGGCCACATACTGTATGTAGAAAATATAGAGCCTATCAATCAGCTGAGAATACTGTTAATCAAAGGTAAACCACAACAGTATAACTCAATCTATTCTTTTCACTCTCATACACTGTTGCCAGTAGTGGAATTTCACACAATTCACTGATTCACTGAATAAAACAAACTTCCATGTAAAGGACTTATAGCCAAGTTATTTTAAGTGACTTACCCCGAGGACTGCATCCACAACAAACACTGCCAAGGGGTCTAGCACTGACCAGAGTCCCATAGCCATGATAAACTTTGACAAGAAGGAAGGGAATGAGCCAAACAACTGCTGACAGCCCCATCTCATCAGAACCATAAGAAGCATCATTACATTCAAGGTTAGAGGTCCCACCACAACCATGACCAACTCTTCACTGGTATGCAGTAGGGAGTTCTGGTAGCATAGCTCCACCGTGTGGGGGAAGAACTGGAATCTGGAAATACCAAAAATTAGGCAAGGCATTAGAGAGAGTATCTGTATTGTTAGGCATACCATATCAAACTTTTAAAATATTTTGACTGACATAATCCACTTTCTCCTCAGCATGGGCATGAGTCAATGGGTGGCAATAAAATCCCTTATTGCTTTTGACACTTCTGCTAAATTCTAAATTTGAACTACATCCCATGTGATAGGTACAGAAAGCAACCTATTTTACTCGACCACACAACATGATAAAACTACATAGAACCATGACACTCCCTCAAGCTCCACAACCCATACCCTGTGCTAAGGGCAGCTTGATTGTCAGCTTCCTTTCAGTTTCCTTGGCCACGCTTCATGCCCACCTCAAAATCTGCCACCAGTCTAGATAGGTTCCCCTGGTGTGGACAAGGGAATCATCCTCAACATTTTTTCCATTGGGTAAAAACAAATGTGATGCAGGCCTGTGTTGGCCCAGGACTCGCCCGTACGTGTGGTTCCATGCTACCAGATGTTGGCCAGGGACTGCTCCACGGCAGGGAGGCAGCTACTCCAGGCTGCATTTTTGGAAAATCTCTGAGACCACAGTCTGTGCCAAGGGCCGCCCACATGGGCCAACTTGGGCAAGCATGTTTGTTCGACCCCGCCATCCCCGTCTTGGGGGCAGTAGGCACCATGGATAAGCGCCTTGGCTGGTCACCATGACTGTCTGTCACTGGGGCACTGGGAGCAGAACTGGCTGATTGGCTCACTGCCCATTTATTGAGCTCTCCACCCTACCTGGGACAGGTTGATGGTGGGACAGCTCTCCGGCCATGGGCACATTCGTCTGGTGTCCCTCCCTGACCTGGGGAAGGATGGCCACTGTTTTCTGCCCTAGGTCAGGCCAGGGAGCCCTGTGCCAGCCACACATCTGTTTTTGCCCATTGCTGCAACTGTTATTAGCTGGAAGCTTACTAGGGAGCACTGTCATAATCTCTACCATTGGGAAAATAAGTAGGTTTACAAGATAACAATGTTTCAAAATCCCAAAATCAGGGTTCATCTTTCTAAATAATATATTTTCTACTTATGAAGTTTGTTTTTGGTACAGTAAAAAACCTTGTTGTTAGTTAGCTAGAATACTGGGAGTCAAAAACCTTAGTAAAAATGGAGTCCAAACCTGAAATTTCAATATTAGATGATAAACTAATAAGGAGATGTGCAAACATACAGGCTACAAAGGAAATCTGTGCTTGTCATCAGGATTAGAAGGCAGCCATTCATTTCTCCATGCTTTGTATGGCTAAAAACTATTCATGATTCTTACCTTCACTTCACTGGTAAATGCTTTGTAAAAATCAACCATAGTTTGTCTAATTCTGTACACACATGTGCATGCATACATACACAGAGAGTATTATTAATTATTTTTAATTATTATTATTATATATCTTTTTAGTGCCTGCAATGCACCTGGTGATGAACAGTCATGATTAGAAACATGTCGCTGCCCTGAGGGTCTTATGATCTAAAACTGAAAAAGGAGGGGAGGCAAGGGAGAGCCAACCCCAACTCCTCTCCCCACCCCCTAATCGCTCACTTAATGCTGCTTCTTCTTATACTGTCTCAGTCTTCTATTCAGAATCCCCCTTCTTTCTTATAACTAACTTTAACATGTGCACCTGCAATGTCTCAGCTTCATGAATGTATAGCCATCTCTGGGTGTTTTTAGACACACATTTCTCCTGGATGTTTGCTGTAACATCCAGAACTTTCTATGTGTCTAAATCACTCATCCAGATCTAAAACATCCGGACCTTTGAACTTCTGCGTGAAACTTCTCCCAGAACATTTGTGTGTAAAAATTTCTCCTTGTAAACTGCTTTGCTCCAGGCAGCTGTGGTTACTTGGTTTCCATGGCAGCCTGTCACGTTTACAGCTGCGCCTACTTTAGGCTGCCTCCGGGCAGTGTTTATGTGAAGAATGCATCCAGGAACTGCCTCAGGGCAGTGTGTGTGTGAAAAATGAACCCAGAACTTACTTTTGGACTTGTAAACACAGAAGATTGAAAAATCCGGAACTATAACATATGTCTAAAAATGCCCAATCTCTATGTGCCTCTCCACTCGCCACCCCCACTCTATTTGTCCATTCTAGTTTGAAAGCCCCCTCAGGGCAGGGACCTGTCTCTAGTCAGAACTGCTCAGTGCCAGGCACATTGCTGGAATAATAGATAACAGATAATTAACTATTAATAATTAATACATAACGAGAAGGAGGAGGAAAGGGTACAAAAACAAAGTTGAGAAGTTGCATGTGCTTAACTTACTTACCAGGGGATTGCTGAAAGGTGAGGCAGTGTAAATAGAAGCATCAAGGAGCAATTTATGGGGATGAGGAGCTAGGGAAAGCCTGATGGAAGAGGCAAGGTCTTAGGAGGAATTTGAAGACTGTTAGAGACATCACAGCGTGTATGCGATCCATGAGGGAGTTCCAGGAATAGGGGGCACCATGGAAGAAGAGGTGAAGAAAGTTTAGGGAACATGAGGCTCAGGGGCAGGGGAGGGTGGGGCAGGGGAGGAGTGAAGTTCCTGGGCAGGAACGTAGTGGGAAACTAGGGCAGAAAGGTATTACATAAAGCCATGAAGATCTTTGAAGGGAAGTACAGTGACTTTGTGCTGGATGCAAAGCAAGGAGAGAGAGCCAGTGGAGAGAGCAGGAGAGAGGTTGTAACATGATCAAAGAGGTGGATGCAATTGGCAGCAGGGAGTTTTTAAATTCATATAACATGATTTGAGTATATTCTTATTAGTGACGCGCACAAGCCCAAACCTCAGATCAACAATCTGCTATGCTTCAAATTAATTCAGATTAGGTCTAGACTAGGGCTGGAACAAGATTTTTCCAAAGCAGGAAACGTTGTCAACATCCCAGTTCCTGATAATGTGTTTGCTGAATTGAGAGACTCTCAATACTTAGTAATATCTCGATGGGCATTTTGTTTTGCAATTTACTGCCTTTTGTGGTTACTGGGATCCTGTTTACTGCTTTACTGACCATTTCAAATCCCAAGAGGTAATACCAGTGCAATACCACATTTCTTGTACTCCATTTTTCATTCTACTTCCTTGTCACTCATTGGCTGGTATGCAGATTCCTTTACCAATTTGCAATCCAGTTTCAGTTTGGCCAAAGCAAAGGAAACTATGTAGAACAACAATTCTGATTGGAGGCACTGGAGTGGAGGCTAAGGAGCTCTGGGGGGATGTTAAAGAGTGGGCTATTCGCACAGTGATTGACTCACAAATACAGAAACAACAAACCAAGAAGTAAAATGGCACCCTCAGCAATGCGGTAAGCAGTAAATAAACAGTACGTGGTAAATGGTAAGCAGAAAGTTGGTAATCGAGACAGTATCTTGTTGGTATTGTGATAATCAAGAAAGCGTATCACTATCAGAAAACAGTCAGGAAATCTTCATTCCCAATATGGCAAAACTGCTCGCAAGCAGCAATTCTACGGTTTGTTTCAGCCCAAGTCTAGACATGTCTAATTCTCATCTTCATATGGAGGGACATCCTAATTTAAATATGATGCTATTTTCTGCTTTCTATGATTTTTTATTTTGAGGAAAACTCACTTTGTGACAGGAACAGAGATAGCTTGAAGGAAGGACCACTGACTGCAGTAATGCAGGTACAGACGCACAAACCAGAGAAAAACTATCAGCAGCACGATGAACCAGAAATCCCAGGAATTCCACTGTCCAAGCACTAGTTCTGAATAGACTGCATACACTCCAAAATAGAAATGCTCAGTGATTCTTCTGGACACTCTGATTTCAGTGGCAGAATGACAGCTGGAAATACACAGAAATAAACTGTTGACATGTGGAGTTACACAAGGAACACAATACATGAAGCAGCATTTAAATTGTGATGGAGAAGAGGGGGGAAAGAGGTGTCTGAGTTCAAGCCTATCTGCAAATGCCAAAAATACAGGAAGATATTCAGAGGAGCTGGTCGAGCTGCCCTCTCAGGACTTGGACTCACTCCTCCACCAGCCAAAACACTCAGCTAATCGCAGTAGTAACATCCTCCCTACCCATCAACAGCAGCCCCAGCACTGTCAGAGGAGAGACTGAGGCTGGAGCTTCTGCAGGTGGTTGGGAAGGGGGCTTCTGTTGCCACCCAGCAGCTGTTTTGGCCAGGGCCGGTCTTAGAATATGCGGGACCCAGGTTGGGGGACAAAGGCAGGCCCCTATTCTTTTGCTGCCGGCAAAGTTGCCAGCGGTAAGCAGGCCTAGGGGCGCTCCCTGGCTCAGGGGTCGCTCCCCAGTTTGGTCTGGGGGTGATGTGCTACCCGGGCCTGGGCTCAAGGACAGGCGGAGGGGCACTCCCGTCCTCCCATCACCAAGCCCAGCCATTTCAGATCACTTACCTGATCCAGTGTTGTCGCCGCCGGCCTGGGCCCCATGCTGGGCTCTGAGCCTTGGCTGGGGCGGGCACCTCAACAGCAGATTAAATCTGCCGCCATGCTGCCCGCTGCCACCAGACGTTCCGCTGGTCCCCTCTGCTGCCTGGCTGTCTCGGCCAGGGGGAATGAGAGAGAGGCAGAGGCCCCACCTCTCCTACATTTCCCTTTGCCCGGCCGAGACTGACAGGCAGCGGATGGGGGGGGGGCATGGAGTGTGGGAGGGGTGGGGCCTCTGTCTCTCCCTCCCTCATTTGCCCTGGCTGAGACTGTGATAGGCAGTGGGGGGGGCATGGAGTGTGGGAGGGGTGGGGCCTCTGTCTCTCCCTCACTCTGTGCCCCCCCTCTGCTGCCTGTCAGGGGAGATGTGGTCAGGGCCCCTCGCTCAGGGTCCCCAGCTCCTGGCCACTGTCAGGCCGGGACCTGGGGACCCTGAGTGTGGGGCCCCCCAGGAGCGGGGCCCAGGGCAGGCACCCTGATCTGCCCCGCAGTAGGGCCAGCCCTGGTTTTGGCACTCAGTGTGTTTTGCCACCAAACAGCCACATCATCAGTCCTGAGTCCTACTCCCCCACCCCCCATCGAGCATTATCCAGCCACAGATGGGATCGTGCCAAGGAACAGCAGTGACAGGATCTGGATGGTGGTGCCAGGGCTGAGGAAAAGTGGTAATAGTAGGGTTAAATTCTGGGAAGGCCCTGACACAAATTAAGTCTTGACTTCAAATCAAATTGTGTTACAAACACAAGCCACATTTTGATAATTGCATGTCACTGTTCATGACACTTAACAGAATAATGAATTTGTCAAAACAGATGTATACATAAAAAGCAAAGCCCAGATGTTTATTCCACATTATGCAAGTGTGTTGGAGGGAACAGGACATAGCAAGCTACAGACAAACATACAACACACAACAGCAGCATAGGAGTTCAAAACAAAATTGGTAACAACTCCAGCTCCAGTACTTGTTGATATGCTGTCACCCCAAGGGGTGTGTGATCTTCTGGATGGAGGAGAAGAGGGTGTCAGAGTGTAATTTCAGGGTGTGCATCACGCATACAGACTTGAGGACTCCTAATGAACGGAGTTTTTCTAGTAGCTGCAAAATGATACACCCATCACTGCATTGCCATTGGCTTCACCTCAGCCACTTTCCGGTACCAAAAGGAATGCTTTTATATCACATGCCAAGATAAGTACTTTTTCTCTCACACAACTCTTTTAGTCATATGGGCCAGATTTCACCCTAGCAATTTCTTCTACAAATAAAGAATTTTGATACCAAGACAGTCTGGAGCTCCAACTGGCATTTTTACAAGCTAATTTTTCTCACCTGTAGCCCACTCAAACAGGTCTAAAGCTCTTTTCCTAAAGACATAGGCAGATTTCTGAACCTTAGAATCAAATATTCCCAGATCAGTGCAAAAGGAATTCAACAGATCAGCTCAAACAGGAAACAGCTTTTGAGAAGTAATGTTTTGTCCATGAATTGCTGCAATCCCTGATGACAAACAGAATTTGACTGTATGCCACTGCTGGTACAAATTTGACTTTCAGAGTGAACTCAGCCCATAAGAGGAAGGAACATGTTAGACCATCACTGAGCAATTATCTCTGGATTATAGTTCTGGCCATCTCAAATTAAGTTCCATTTTACTCAGGCATTGATTAGAGTAAGATGTTGGATGCCAAAATTGAAAGATATTTTAATGCTTTACCTGTTTATGTTGTTTTAATTTTTATTTTTTCCACTTGTTGAATAGTGTCACGGGGAAGGGCTGGTTCAGGGAAAAAGGGGGAAGGGAAGAGGGTCCCCAACGCCCACACGCCCCAAGCACCCACGCACATGCCCTTGCTCTGTATGCTGGGGGGTTCTATTGAGGAGACACTGCCCATCAGGATAGTGGTTGGACCCTTAGGCCTCACAGAGATTAGGCCCCTATCATTATAGGGTGCCAAGCATTGTAAGGAGCCTCAGGCCACACCCACACTCGCAACTTGCAAGACCCACACCATGGAGTGGGAAGGGAAGCAAGGAAGTGTGGTACTGGTGACGGAAGGCCAGGGGAAGGGGGCCCAAGGAACAAGGAGGTCCAGGAAAGACTTGCACTCCAGCAGGGGGAATGGAAGAGAACCCACGGGGGAGGGCTATCATTCAACTCCGTTTGCACCACAATCTCACTCTCAGACACACAGATAATCACACATGGGAAAGAGTCCTAGGTTCAGCAACAGTATGCTCTCTAAGTTCCACAAGCACCAATACATCAAGAATCCACAGTTTGCACAAGCACTGAACAACACTTATCTTTCCCTCGGGGCCGGTTTATCCACCTCAATCACCAGTGCTGAATGATCCCCGGCACTGGTGTTTATGCCTGAGGCCCCGCCCCCTTCATGCCCCCGCAGGTGTGCAGAGTGACGCACCGGGGGCGTGGCCATGTCCGTGGCATCAGACGGCCCCCCACCTGCATCCAGAGCCTCCTGTGAGGCCAGCGGAGCGTGCTGCAGTGGGGGGGGGTGTCCTGTGCCGCCGCCGGGGGCAGGGTCAGCGGCGCGGCTACATGGGACCCTAGGGGGGAGGGAACAGGGTAATGATCAGGCCCCAAAGGGCGCAGGCCCCCCAGCATTGGCACCCGTGGAGGGGAGTGACAAATAGTTACAACTGTATTATGTGCTCTTACATATCATGTACTATGCGTTTTGGTATACAATTGCTTTATTATTTTATATTTGGGTATAGAAACTCCTTACAGCTTAGTTTACCAGGTGTTCGTATTTTATTTTGTTTTTATTTTTACGTTATGAATTATTGGCTTTATCTTATTTTTGTTCTTGTTACGGCCTGCAGCCTGTACAATAAATCTGAATCAATCAATCAGTTCCATTTTATATATGCAAGGTATGTAGCTTCTTTGCAAGGAAGAGTCAAATGGAGACATGTAAGATTCTCCAAGGGAGAAAAAGGATTCTGGGATGAAGAATGGTTTGATGATTAATGCACTGGTTTAGAACTCTGGAAATCTGTATTTAATTCTAACCTTAAGCAAGCAACTGTGACCGCTTTTAGATGTGCACACGTGGCATGAAATCATGCTGCATGTAAAAATCCTGAGGGCAGGGTTTAGACGCGATAGTTCATGCATTAAAGCTGGTTGCACATTCTTTTAAAACCACGAACTAAATACCTCGATATCAAGGTATTTAGTTCTCAGTTTTAAAAGAATGCGCAACTGACTTTAACACACAAAATGTCTCATCTAAACCCCGTCCACAGGATTTTTACAGGTGGTGTGATTTCATGCCGTGTGTGTACCGCACACATCTAAGAGCGGCCTCTATATACCTCTGAGCCTGATCCAAAATCATTTCAGCTCAATGAAAAGATTCTTGTTGACTTCAAAGAGTTTGGGATTTAAACATGTATGCCTCAGTTCCCCAACCATAAAATGAGGATAATGATATTTGCCTACTTCAAAGGATGTTTTGAGGATTATTAATGCATGAATGTTTGTGAGGTGCATTGACAGTAAGGCAATAGAGAGAGAGGTATATGAGATAACCTCCATAAACAGAATTTTATACCTTTCTTGTATCTTAAGAATAGGAAGAGACAGAATAGGAAGAGACAGACCCACAGAGGACATATGTGGAAAAAGGCGCAATGATCTCTATTCCCTTACTACTACTTATCATTTCTGAAGTGCTACTAGTAGTATGAAGTGCAGCATACGCAGAGTGTAGTCTCTCAGAAACTGTATCGGGTATTAAACTGCTTATACCCGTTTTAATCAAGCCACTACGGTGATTGTTTTTACTCATAATTTTGTAGCAGAAACTGTTGCCACAATAAGCAGCTCAACATTGCAGAAATGCAAGTCTACTGCACACCCCATTAAAACAGAGCAGACATACGCCAAAGTTCATTCTAAAATGAGAGACCTTGGAAAGTTTTCTTTAGTCAGCAGTTCATTTTGCATAATTAAAGTTCAGATGCAATCTGCGTAATGAGATTGGTGCCTTACATGCAAAACTGGGTTACCAGCTTTTCAGACTAATAAAAAAGACAAATACAAATAAAGCAATTTCCTAAACCTATTATTTTCCTACTAACTGCTTCTTACAGAATTCATCATTAATAATTTCCTTTCTGAAAAAAATGGTATCAGGGCTCTCATACCTATTTATTTCAGTTTACTTAGCAAACAATTAAGCATTTTGGGGGCAGAGTGTGCTGGCTGACTCTTGAATTTCAACATTTCAATTTATAAAGTGGATGAAAAGAAAAGTCCTTTTGAAACTAACTGTCGTATCAAAGAGAAAAGAGAGAGGAAGTTACAATTGTACACTAATCAAGTGCTCAATGTGGTGTGATCTGCCCTTTAGTTAATTACTATGCCTCTTCAAAGGAAGAAAAAGTCTGATGCACAGATGCAGACTTGGCATTATGCTTGCTAGAAACTGGAAAATCTCAGCTGATTCAAAGCTGAAAAGACAGTAGCTTCTTTGACCTTTGGAAACTTCTAACTGCTATGCCTATCTCCATTGATTTAAATGACTAAGCAGCTCAGATGTGCAAGTCCAGAACCAAGTATGATGTCATTGTACTCTTACCATTATTGTGTATTGACACACAAAGTTCAAACACACAGAGACCTTTTTGTGGAAGAAAACATGCTGTTTTTTAATGTGCTATCATGTGACTGCAGAACAAGTAACAGCCAAAGCTGTGCTGGGCACTTTTATCTCCTAGTTAAAGTTTTTTATTTCTATTTTACATATCAAATACTCATGCATATCAATACACCTCATTTGTTTCAGCAATAGTAATATAACCATGCCCTCTTCCCCATTAGATCTAAGATCGCAACTTTTAATAGATCTAGAGAGAATCTCATTGTCATTCTGGTCTCAAATGTAAGACATGGAGATAAAGCAGTTTTCATCTGACATAGATATCTAAACTACTTTGTTTCCAACTTTTAATACAGGAACCCTAAGAGACTTCTCTGGGACTGCTCTGAAGAAAGTGGTTTGTGGACTGCAGCCTTGGAGCCCAAACCAAGATGCACGCAACTCGCAAAGGACGCACATGCATACCAAGCACAGAACGTGTGTGCATTACATGTATACCATGCACATGCTGCGTGTGCGTTCTTCACTTGGTGTGTATGTGCACGCATCTTGAATCGGCCCCTTCATCCTTAAATTAAAAAGCATGCTTAGGACTGGAACCCAGGTCTCTAATCATATTCAGTGGTTATTATACATCACATCTATTCCAAGTCCACCTTACCCTCTGTTTGACAATTTTTGGTGTACATTTTGTTGTTATTTTGTTGTTGTTTTTTACTCCTTAGGCTAACACAAAATAATTGAAACAAAGTGTTTTCCATATGTATTGCCATTAATCATGAACTCAGTTTTTTTCTGCCTCTGGAATGCATGTTGCTCCTATCAAGTTCCAGTAAAATGGAAACTCTTACTTATACTAAGTATAAGGGCGCTTTCGGACATTACAAAACGTGCATGGTTTGCCTCCACAAGAAACTCTAGAGGAGAATGCTGTGTGGCTTTCGCCGATTGTGCGGAGGATGCAGAGTTTGATTTTCCAGCTCTGCATTCTCTACTTAATCAGCACGGCTTTGTTTTCTCACATGACAAAAGCCATGCAGCATTTGCCTCCTGGAGTTTTTCCTTGAGGCAAATGGTGTGCATTTTGTAATGTCGGAAAGTGCCCTGTGTTTCCAATGCTTGATTTACTAAATTTGCAGATGACACCAAATTATTCAAGATAGTTAAGACCCAAGCAGACTGTGAGGAATTACAGTGGGATCTTGCACAAGTAGGTGAGTGGGAAATAAAATGACAAAATAAATTAAATGTTGATAAGTGCAAGATGATACACATAGGGAAAAATAATCCTGACTTTATATACACAATGCTAGGTTCTGATCTCGGTGTAACCACGCAGGAGACAGATCTTGGAGTCATTGTGGATAGCTGAAGACATCAGCTTAGTGTGCAGCAGAAGTCAAAAAGGCAAAATGAGTGCTAGGCATTATTGTAAAAGGAATAGAAAATAAAAAGGTAAACGTATAAATCTTTGGTACGACCTCACCTTGAATTATGTGTGCAGTTCTGGTCACCCCATCTCAGGAAAGATATGATAGAACTGGAAGAAGTTCAGAGAAGGGCAACAAGGATGATAGAAGGGATGGATCAAATTCTATATGAGGAGAGGCTCAACAGGTTAGGACCATTTAACTTGGAGAGGAGGCAATTACGGGGGGAGATGATAGAAGTTTTGAAGATCACGAGCAATCTGGAAGAAGTAAATAGGGAACTGTTGTTTGCCATTTCTCACATTAAGAGAACAAGGGGACAATCTCTGAAGTTAAATGGCAGAAGATTAAAAACAAACAAAAGGAAATACTTTTTCACCTAGTGGAAAATACAGTTGTGGAACCCGTTGCCAGAGGAGGCAGTGAAAGTCAGCTCCATAACTAGCTTCAAATGGAAACTAACTAAATTCTTGGAGGGTAGAGCCATAAATGCTTACTAGTTGGGGCTTGAACCTCAGGCTAGGTACTTGGGAGTGGTTGTTAACAGGAGACGGGTCACACCTCTATGACCTGTACATGTACTTCTCTCGAGCTACTGTAGCTGGCCACTGTTGGAGACAGGATGCTGGGCTCAATGAACCATGGGTCTGACCCAGTATGTACTTTTTAGGTTCTTAAATTTTTACCAAGGCTGAAACAAGAATAAAATATCATCTAGTTGAAAATCTCGTGAGAACTGAGAATCAGGATTGAGATCTCTGTGAAATCTCTGAGAGGTTTCTCACTCCTCCACCCCACCCAACAGAGTGACTAACTCCACTCTGCAACTCGCAGCCCAGGCTGGTCTCCCAGCCCAGAGAAATTAAAGGGAGGAGGAAGCCATGCTGTCCCCTTCCCAGCTCTCTTACCTTGTCTAGGTCTGGCAGCTCAAGGGACAGAGCCTGTGACTATGAGGAATCTCTGTGAGGAGTTACTGAGAAAACTGATAGAGAATAGGGATGTGCAAACGTGATTCGGACATTCGGTGTTCAGCCCGAACTCTGCCCATTTGAACAGCCAAATCAAACGGCCAAACCGAACACCTGAAGTCCCAAACAGTTTGGTCGCATTCGGCGGAGTTCAGTTGAGTTCGGGCTGGAAAAACAGGGCTGGCAGGCCTGGGGGGAGGGGAGGGGGAGAGAGCTGAGGAGCAGACTTCCTGACACCAGGGGTGGAGAGACTTGGACTAGCAGCCAGCCAGCCTGCCCAATCACCATTCCTCTTTTTCTCAGACCACTGGTTTCACAATCTGCGGTTGGCCACAGGCTAGGCTGCATAGAGTCATTGCCCTCCCCCCTTCCAATTCCTTCTGAGCTAGCCACTGATCCTGTCAGCAGGCGTTTTCAGAAGTCTTCCTCTCCCAGCAGTTTGTGTTCCTCCCAATCCAATGCCATCCGCCTCCGCCACCGCCTCCTCCTCCTCCTCTTCCTCCTCCTCTTTCACCCATTTCCACACATTTATTTATTTATTTATTTGTATTTATTAGCCTCCCCCCTCATGCCTACGGCATGGTTTTCTCCATAGTTTCATTTATTTAGATTAGATTAGATAAGATGTAGGTGTTATTTTTATTTTTTACCCCTACCTGTG
This sequence comes from Sphenodon punctatus, assembly GCA_003113815.1. Taxonomy (NCBI): domain Eukaryota; kingdom Metazoa; phylum Chordata; class Lepidosauria; order Sphenodontia; family Sphenodontidae; genus Sphenodon; species Sphenodon punctatus. Next base: position 2,370,655 of record QEPC01007433.1, on the reverse strand, counting down.
TTCTTTCTCCCTACCCTCCATTCAATCCTTCCCTCCTCCCTGTATAAATTCCATCCCTGATTCCCTTCCCCCATTTTTGGATTTATTTAGAGTAGCATTAGATTGATTTAGATTTCATTTGTTTTGTACCTCTCCCTCTGTTGTTTGTTGTGAGCTGTCTGTGTATCCCCCCCCCATCCCTGTGTATATATATAGATATAGATAGATATTAGATATTAGATAGTTACTATAGATAGATAGTTGTAGGAGTTAGCTTAGTTATAGAGATAGATACAGATAGTGTGTAGTGATTCAGTTTTATTATTTTATAGTGTGTTTGTAGGACTAGGCCTTTGTACATATTAGATAATATTCCATTTAGATCCATAGGTTTTAGAATAGTTAATAGCAGTTAGAGTTAGTGTAGATATATATAATATTAGATTACCAATTTGAATAAATAACTGCAGGACATGGAGAGCGGTGTGGCCTTGAAATTGAAAGACCTGCAAGGCAAACACGATGCCTTAGCTGCCGTAGTGGGTGGCACTCCTGCTCCCGGAGTGCCTCCCCCAGCTGCACCCATCATTGCCGCGGAGGCTTCCCAGCCCCCTGCAGGGGTGGGGAACATAAGAGAACCCAAGGGACCCCACATGGATAAATTCACGGGGGACCGGAGGGTCTTTCAGGGGTTCTTGGTGCTCTGTGAGCTTACATTCACCACACAACCAGGAACATATACGACAGATGCCCTGAAGGTCACCTTCATTATAGGACACCTTGCGGACCTCCCCCTGGAGTGGGCCATGACCTTCTTGAAGGGGAAAAGTTCGCTGCTTTCCAAATATCCCAACTTCATACGTGAGTTTGCATTTTTATTCGATCATCCCCGTGAAGGATCATTCCGTGAAGGACGCGGAAACTGCTATCCTCTCCCTGAAACAAGGCAAGGGAGGGCTATTGTAGAGTGCTTAAGGGGTTTATGGTAAAGACTGACCTTGCTGGATGCTATAGGTCTTTCCCTTTTCTTAATAATTTCTCTTTCTTCTTTTCTTTTTCCAACCCCTCCAGGTGCTGTATTTTCTAGTTTCTAAACCTTAATAGAGAGCACACAACTAAGAAACTCATAATGCTTTTAAGTCCCGCTTAAGGCTCTGCAAGATCATAACTCATTCCCTTACCTGTTTCAGCTGAGGAGATCATAATTGTTGTCAACCAAAAGGTTGACAACAATTATGATCTCCTCAGCTGAAACAGGTAAGGGAATGAGTTATGATCTTGCAGAGCCTTAAGCGGGACTTAAAAGCATTATGAGTTTCTTAGTTGTGTGCTCTCTATTAAGGTTTAGAAACTAGAAAATAGTCTACTGCACACCCCATTAAAACAGAGCAAACATACGTCTGGTATACAGGAATTCTAACTTTATAAAAGAATTGTTCTATCGCAGAAGACTCCCTTGTACAGGGTTAGAAGCTTCTACCAATCTGCAACTTACACAAATAATACCTTTTCTTCCTAATTGCTTAGGGTTGGAAGAAACTGTGTTGGGTTTAGGTACCTTATATAAGGTGGGGGTGTGTGAACATCACGTGGTGTTTTTTTTAAGCTAGTGAACTTGTTATATGCTGGTAAGAGAAGGGCGCGCAAGTGAGAATGGAAGGAGCCCCTCAAAGAAGAACTTTGTTTACAAGGCAGCCACTTCCCCCGCACCAGGGTGGCTATGCCTCTGTCTTCAGTGCTGTGAAAATCACAAAGCTGCTGTGCTTAAGGGAAAGGGGAAACTGTAGCAAACCTGCTGCTTCCGCGTGAAATCTACAGTGGCGAAAATACCGCTGCAGCAACTGCGGAAAGCTGCGAGTACAAGGCTCCCTTCTTAACCATGCTGCTTGGTGCGGAAGAGCACTTTCCTATGGTAAATGCTGCCGCAGCGGTACAACATTTCAGCCCTACTCAAGGACCCTGGTAGCATGTAGGCCTGAATTTTTGTGTTCGAGTTACCTCCATCATGGGATTACACCACGGTACTAGTCGTGGTAGACTAATTCACTAAGCTGGGACACTTCATTGCCTGTTAGGGCCCACCAACAGCTCAATTTACAGTGCGCTTATTTATTCATCATGTGGTCAAGCTTCATGGATGGCTGCTTGAAATAATCAGTGATCGAGACTCACAATTTGTGTTGCATTTCTGGAAGGCCTTGTTTAAAGCCCTGCACATAACTCTTAGCCCCACCACAGCGTACCACCCTCAGGCCAATGGGCAGGTTGAACGAGTGAAGCAGAACTTGGAGCAGTATCTCCACTGTTATATCAACTATTTGCAAGATGACTGGTACCATTGCCTTCCCACTACTGAGTTTGCTTACAATAATGCCCCAAATGCATCCCTAGGAAATTCCCCCTTTTTTTGTGTCCTACGGCTTCCATCCCCCTTTATGGATGGTGGACATATACTCTACACATGTACCCGCTGCAGGCACCTTGGCCAAACAAATTCAAGAGACCCAGATGATTGCCAAGTGCGTACTGACCCAAGCCCGACAACGATATAAGGAACAAGCAGATAAACATTGATGGCCTGCACCTGTGTTCGAACCAGGGGATCTTGTGTGGCTTGATCAATGGCACTACCTGTCACCTCGACCATCCTGGAAGCTAGATGACAACTACCTTGGACCCTTTCCAGTGCGCCAAAAAGTCAACAAGGTAATGTACACCTTGGCTCTTCCCCCTTCGATGAAAATCCATCCTACATTCCATGTGTCCCTCCAAAAGGACACCATTGGGTCCTTTCCGCTGATGCCAGGCATGGACTCCTCGGCTCCTTCTATTCTGGACTCTGAATATGAGGTGCATGCCATCCTAGATTCTTAGTTCTGGCAGGGTCACGTCCACTACCTTGTGGTCTGGCTTGGATATGGCCTTGAGGACCGCTCCTGGGAACTGGTCTCCCATGTGTTTGCCCCCTGGCTTGTCTGGTTGTTCCATCTCTGCCACCCGGGCCACCCCCAACCTTCCTGGGGGCTTGCCCGGGGAGCTTGATGGGGGGGTACTGTCAGGCCATGGCATCGGGATGGGCCCGGCATGTCTGCTTCCCGTGATGTGCATGCGCCCTCCGCCACACACATGGCCATGGTGCCTCCAGTGCCCTCCGTCACCCCAGCAACTGGACTGAACGAGTGAGATGGGACACCGCCTCCTGTGAACCCGCACAATGCAGGGTCAGTGACTGTGCTGCCATGATGTTCTGCATGGGTTCAGGAACACAAAGGGGTGGGTCCACCTTCATGATAGCCTGTGCTGGGAAGCACCCAGCACCAGTAATCTGAGGAGAAGTTGGCCCCCTTGATGAATGCCTTGTGTGTATCACTGCCATTGTGTTGCTGACTCGAGAGTCCTGTCCTGTGAGTACGTTTGGGTCCCTACTTGCTCGTCCTGCCCCCCCAGGTGAGTGTCCATGAAAGGTGAATGTTTGTAGACCCTTCTTTCTACTCCCCGGATCTCCCTCCCCTCGCCCCTGTGCTGTGTGCTCCTACCTCCTTCCCCATGTTCCTTGGAACTCTGCCCTCTTTCCTTCACTATCTCACTCCTACTTGCCCTGAATCCCCCTGTGGCATGTGAGTGTGTTGTCTGGAGTCTACAGAAGAAGCCAGGAGGCGCAGACCTGCTCCAGTGCTTGGCGCCTAATGATGATAGGGGCCTCGTCTACTTGAGACCAACGTCAGGGTTCTGGGGCCTATGTTACAGGCATGGGGGGATGTCCATCCATGTCATCTAGAAGCTGCCACTCTAGTCCCAGGACCCACCATCAGGGTTCTGAGGCCATCATTCCACTTTCGGGGAGCTATCATTCCACCGCATCAAGAAGCAGCCACTTCAGCCCCAGGACCCACCATCAGGGTTCTGGGGCATACATTACAGGATTGGAGGGCTGTCCATCTATGTCATCTAGAAGCTTCCACTCTAGTCCCAGGGACCACCAACAGGGTTCTGGGGCCATCATTCCGCTTACAGGGAGACATCATTCCACCATAACAAGAAGCAGCCACTCAAGCCTCAGGACCCACCATCAGGGTTCTGGGGCCTATGTTACAGGCAGGGAGGGCTGTTGTTCCACTTCATCCAGAAGCTGCCACTCCTGTCCCAGACCCACCATCATGGTTCTGGGGCTGTCATGCCACTCACAGGGAGCTGTCATTCCACCACATCAAGAAACAGCCAGCCACTCTATCTCCAGGACCCACCATCAGGGTTCTGGGGCCTATGTTACAGGCAGGGAGGGCTGTCCAGCCATGTAATCGAGAACTGGGGTGGGGCAGCTGTCAAGTCCATTGGCAGCTGCAGGACATGGAGGGCAGCATGACTTTCAACTGAAAGCCACGTGCATGTTGGGGGAAATGATTGCACTCAATGGGCAGCCCTTCTCAGTGGTCAGGGACATGGAGTTTAGGCACCTGATTGGCTTCCTGGCCATCCAGTTTAAGCTGCCCTCGCATGCCACCCTGAGTCAGGCTGCCACAGATGACTGGCAGCCTGCAACGCCCGGCCAAGCAGGTGAGCCAACCACCGAGCCCTGGCCAGGCCTCTGGCTCCACTGATGCCAGCTGGCAATGCCCTGCCCCCTATGGGTGCCATCCACCAAGACCCAAGCCTTCCCAACCTCTGCTGCTGCTGTCTCTGGGTCTCAGATGGCCAGCCCTGGTGCCATGGGCATCCCAGGGGCCAAGCACCAAGCCTGCCTACCCGGGCAACCCGGGGTGCCAAGCGCCAAGCCTTCCCGGTCTCTGCTGCTGCTGCTACTCAGATGGCCAGCCCTGGTGCCATGGGCACCCCCAGGGGCCAAGCACCAAGCCTGCCTACCCGGGCAACCCGGGGTGCCATGCGCCAAGCCTTCCTGGTCTCTGCTGCTGCTGCTGGGTCTCAGACAGCAAGCGCTGGCACCATGGGCACCCCCAGGAGCCAAGTGCCAAGCCTTCCTGCCAGGGTAACCCAGGGTGTCAAGAGCCAAGCCTTCCCGGTCTCTGCTGCTGCTGCCGCTGGGTCTCAGATGGCCAGCCCTGGCACCATGGGCATCCCAGGGGCCAAGCACCAAGCCTGCCTGCCTGGGGAACCCGGGGTACCAGGTTCCAAGCCTTCCCAGTCTCTACTGCTGCTGTTGGGTCTCTGACGGCCTGCCATGCCACCACAGGCACCCCTGGGGGTCCTCGGAGCGCCCCAAGCCTCCCAGCAGCGCCAAATGTTCCAACATTTGGGGGGGTCCGAACTCCGCCAGACTGAACCCACGAACCCGAACTAAGTTTTTAGTCCAAACGACCAAACATCCAAACTCCAACTGTTTGTGCATCCTTAATAGAGAATTATCAGGAATTGGAGAGGAAGATCAGGAGGGAGGCGACTGACTCAAAAGACATTTTCAGCATTCTATTGACTAGCAGGAGTAAGCTGCCAATACAATGTTGAAAAGCTGTGCTGACCCCGCCCCTTCCTTTAGTTCTACCCCATCCCATCCATATGGGAGTGTAGAGTCCTTTCCAGAAGAGAGTGAAAAGATGAAGGGAAGAGGCAGGCTCAGCACAACTCTTCAACATTTTATTGGCTACCGATTCCTGCTTTCCAAGCGAATGCTGAAGATACCTTCTGAGACTCTCCTCTCTCATTTCTGATAACTCTCTATCCGTTTTCTCAGCAGCTCCCCACAGAGTCCTCATAGCCCGAGGTTCTGTCCCCAAAGCTGCCAGTCCCAAACAAACAAAGAGAACTGGGGACAGGACAGCATGGCTTCCTCTTCTCTCCCTTCCTCCCCCCACCCCATCATTGGCAATGAGTATTTTGTTTTTCAACAATTTGTGTTTCTCAGTGAGAATACAGCTAGTTCTCTTCTCGTTCTCATTTGCAAGAACGAGATGAGAATAGTGATTTCTAGGCACGGGAAAACCGGTAAATCCGGAATCCGATAATGCCGGTACCGGGCGTACCGGCATTATCGGATTCGACCCGGTAAATCCGGTCCGGTTACCGGATTCCGGGTACCGGATTTTTTTACATTGCAGCCATTTAAAAATGGCTGCAATGTAAAAAGCCCCACCAAAAAAGTAAAAAAAC